>VDFB02270651.1:385040330-385203004 GCA_007258455.2 Sequoia sempervirens | reverse complement strand
TTTTAGGTCTTTGCATCTTAAATCCTTCAATTGACATATTTTAGATTTGAATGTTATATTTTAGGTTACTTAAATAGCATTGCATACTTGCATTTTGCATAGAATTGGTAAAATTTCATCATGGATTTTTTTTTGGTAAAGTGTGGATGTCCTTGAAATATTTGGTTGTTGTTTCAAGTTATGTGTTTGGTGATGATCCTAATGCAATTAAGACTATTCATGATCCTTCACCTCCAAATGAATGTCTGCGTGATGTAGATATCTTTGGTGAGGATAAAGATAGCATGCACGAATTCATGCAAAACTACATGCATAACCTTGAGCAAAATGTAACCTTTTACACCTACATGCAATGGCCTAATAATCCATATATCAATAGCCAATGCCTCCCATAATACCACCATTTGAAATGTTCAATATTTTACATCTCAAAGTTAAATCACAAGATGTATATCTAAACCAAAGAGCATGGAAGCACACATTGATGGTACGAAAAAGGAGCCTATGCAATTTGAGACTCTCTTATCACATATGCACAAAGTTACTAATACACCCATTGATTTGGAACAAACTTATGGCCAAGGCTTTAGGATTTTGAAAAATCAAGGATGTGAATTCACAATGAACATGAAGTCCATTCTCTATTGGAAAAACACCATTAGAAGAAACTAAAGGATTAGTATATCAAGATTCTCCCTCTTCACATCAAATAATTGGTCAATCAAGTAAGAAACATAGGCCTAAAAAACTCAAGAAATTATTAAAGTTCCCTTGTACTATATCCAAGAGTGAAAAGGAGTTAGCTAAATTGGTAGATATGGGTATAATTACATTACCACTAGTGACTGAGAGAAAAAACCAATAAACAAAATGATCAATAGACCTTACTTCTCATATCATAGAATATCTAGATACCATACTAATGATTGTCATGCTTTAAAGAAGGTATTAAAACAATTTGATCCTTTTGCAAATAAATTATATTATCATATAATCAACTAACAATTGTTTACTTTTCTCCTTTCCATGTGATAGTTGTAGAATTATAGCGTGCTCACTACCACATGTATTGAACTTTATGCATCATTATCTTTTATATTGCAAGGAGTAGCAAATAATACTTTATCTTAGCTCATTCTTGTCCTACACTTGGGGGGAAAGGGGTTAGGTAGCCTTGTACTAGGTTTTTTTCTTATTCAAATCCCTATCTATTTCCTTAAAATGTTAGTGTAGTGAGTACATTAATATTTTGAGGGGGCATATAGTCCCCTAATTGTTGTTTGCATGTTCCCTTCTTAGTGATGATGGCTCACATCTCCTAGAAAGTGTGACCATGCTAATCAAAGTGTGGTCTTCTTAATTCATATGTCATGTCTTATTTGTGGTGATATTATTAATGTTCCACAAGAGTGTGACCTTTCTTGGCATATGACATTCCTCTTGGTAGTAATGCTATGTTTTGCATTCCCTAAGGTGTGTCTTTTATTCCTCAACTAGTCCTCTCTTGGTGGTGGTTTCAAGTGTGATATTCCCTAAGGTGAGACCTTTCATGCATTAAGTAAAACCACTTTGATTACTTTTTATTTACCTTGTCATAATCATGGCCACCGAGCATAATAAAAATTTCTTGCTAGTTGTGCCATTGGGAGCTCACCTAGTGAAAGGTGGATTTTACTAGCCCTTCTAAGCATATTTTTGGACAACATCATAGGCATACTAGTCCACCATTTTATTTTTGTCTTTGGGGTCTCACCTAGTGGAAATCAGGTTTCACTAGCCCTTTTGAGCATATTTTGGACAAATAGTGCAAGTGTGCTAGTCCACCTTTTTCATGACCTAGTGAACTACAAATTTCACTAGTCCTCACATGAGTATTTTATTTTTTCCTTTGGGGCTCAGATAGTGGACATTGAATTTCACTTGTGAGCACATTTTATGGATAACAACATAGGTATGCTAGTCCATCCCTTTTTTTCCCTTTTTTGCATTAGCTATAACATTTGATGTTTGTATACCTTGTTTTATTGTTGCATGTGTGTGTGTGTTCTCTTGTTCCTTTGTTGGTTTTCCATAAGATCATAGATCCTAGGGGCTTGCAGCCCTCCTTGATCCCTTGTCATCTTATCTTTTCAATAGTTGTACAATTGGACCTCCCTTGACATATATTTTTCTACTTTAGTGTGAGTTTGAGCATAGGTTCATACTCTCACTAAAGTGGGGGATGAATGTAGTGTAGAAAATTGAATACCTTTATAATTTTACACTATGTTTGGGTCCCTTAATTTATTGGACTTAATTAAGCTTCTAATTTTATAAATTATGCATTCCAAAGCCTTATTCTTACTATTTTCTGAAAGAGAACCAACATTTAATAAATGCATTTAATTATTTAATTGCCATTGAATATGAGTGTCCTAAAAATTTAGGCCAGGAACCATTCCCCCATGGGTGAATGGGTCCCCTTTAGGGACTAGGACCTAATTTAAAATATATTTTTGGCATCTTTTTAATGATCAAAATTTATATTTAAGTGTCAACTTTGTAATCTAATTTTCAAGAAATTAGAAAAATACCTATAAATACATTATTTTTATCATTTGAAATCTAAGACCTTATGAGAGAAAATATTATTGTCAAGAGCATTCAAGAGTAGCATTATCAGTCATTTACAACAACAATCAAGATCCTAACATTATGTCCAAGTTATGTGTGTTCATGTTGTGAAGGCTAACAAGTGTTGTAGGTCTTCATACATTCAATCATTCAATCATTCAAGCAAATCAAGCAAGAAAGATCTAATTCCTTTGAAGAGATATGCATGAGTTTGGTCCTTTAAGGAATCCATTAAAGGGTGGTGAGTTGAAACAAGTGTTCATTCATTATTTCCTTCCCTTTATCAAATTATCTTTTTTATCAAGGTTTACTTACCAAACGGGGGTTTGACCAAGGCAAATCCCCATACAAACAAACAAAACAATTTTTCCTCTTTGTGTATGTGCAAGTTACCAGTTGAAGGATTGGAAAGATCTTGAAGAAGCAATTTTTCTTTATTACTTTTGTTGTCATCAAAGTTGTCAAGACACGAATAATAAGTTACATAATTTATTTCCTTCATTCAGACAAGATTGCAAGCATAAATCAACATCTTAGATTTGGCACTAGAGGACTGCAAAAAGTGTTTTCAAAAGCCCTACCTAGGAACCATTTGCCCAAAGACGACCCTGTCCTCCTACACTAATCATAATCATCTTTTGGTGATAAGTATATGCTATCAAACCCCTCTCAGATGTACCTGTAAAGTTATATTTTAGTGTTTGTGATAGGCCAAAAATGGGGGTAAAGAATGAAAAAGATTTAATATTAATAACTAGATTTATTTTGGTCTAAGTGTCAATCTGAGGCATAAACTTGTGAAAGATTTTGTAGCTATATGCACAAGGACTACATGCAATGAGGTGAGTGGAAATGAAAATGCAACTAAAATTATGGAAATTACCTAAATGGAAGTCTAATTTAATTCTCCTATTTATTTCTACGGCATGAATTGCAACAAGAACTACAACATTACGTGATAGTGATAACAATAGTTTGTGATATTCATAGTAGTGGTCTACGACAATCACACCAATAGTCTATGATAGTAACAACAACAGTTTACAACAAAAAGGAAAACACACCTCAACCTCTTTCATGTTAAATCATATAATCTTTTATCAAACCAAACTTTAACAAAGATGCTGAAATTGAAATCACATAGTTATTTAAAGTTTAAATGACAATATTGAAATCATCAAGTAATCTAAATCTTATTGAAAACTAAATTGAAAACTAAATTGTAAAACAACAACTATCTTAACCAAACAAAATCGAAAGGAAACAAAATATAGAAAATAAAATATCACCGAGCTTCTCCAAGGATTGGGCCCTTGCCCCTGGTTCGCATGGTGGATGGAATGAAACAAAGCTTTCCTACACTAGGTAGACCATACAAAATATTATTTTATTTATTAAAGATTTGATACAAAGTTTGCATTCTCGCTATTCTATGCCTATATTATTTAGTTACATTCCCATGCCCACTTCATCATATATAAGAATGGGATGTGAAACATATTTTTGTTGTTTTTTATTCTCATGCCCTCTATGTTTCCTTTCATTTTGTGGTTTGAAACCCATAGTTTGCATAATAATCTCTCATCCTTTATTGCTATCTCATTATTCATTTTAGTGTGTGGATGAATATATGATTTTCAACACCCACAAATATAGGACATGTAGGTACAACAACAACTTGGAATAGATGTCTTATTTAATCTTTGCCATTACGTATTATAACTAATATATCAATCAATTAATATAATAACAATTTATTATTTTGGCTTGTAGCCATTACAAAATATTAAAATATGGCTTAAGTAGGAATTGCTTATTAGTTGGAATTATTCTATGTGTAATGTGTAATGCAATCTCTTCCCCAATATCATGTTATATGATATATTTTCCAAAGCCAAAATAACAATGCTTATTAGTAAAAACAATTAATAATTAATCTTCATAGTTTTATCCCAAAATTATATTAAATACCACTTATATATATATATATATATATATATATATATATATATATATATTTAATCATATGCAACAAAAGGCTGTAAAATGGTATGATAAGATATGGAAATGGAATATGAGAATGGGTATGAAGGCATATGAAAAAGGCTACAATATAGCATAAACTGATAGAAATGACTCTCATCAATCTGTACGAGAATCTATAATTTGCATATTAGGTCATATTATCTTTTTAGTTTCATTGTTTGAAATGCACTTGCTCCCAACCTTTAAAAAAACTTGTTAAGAGCACAAATGAAATGGTTAAAAATATTTACATTTAAAGAATATCTTTTACTCCCCTTTCGGGGCCATCTACCACATCAATTAATACAAATGTATAATGGATATAAGTCCACTTTGTAGGGAGAATAGCAACATCCACTATCATATGTATATGTATATATGTTCATAATATGAAGATAAAAAGATCTTACATTTACATGTGGATTCTCGTTTCTACTAAGTACATCTACTATAAATTCTTCAAAAATATGTACATTAAAAAATATGAATCAATTAAAATTATAAAAATTAGATATGTATTAATAATTTAAAACACAAAATGATATCTATTATTCTATCTAAAATTTATAAATTATTATAAAAATATAAATATACATAATTAATTTTTTTTTTAAATAATTAATTTCAAAATAAATTTAATGGATATATAAAATAAAACAATTTAAACATTAAAATGCCTTCAAGTAAATTTAAAATTAAAATTAAATGTAAGAAAAATGGAAAATAAAACTTGTACCCCTTCATTTCTAAGTCAAGTCTTTTTTAAATTGAGGATTGTTAGGTGTAATAATTGTGAGGGGACAAGACTTCCTTTTGAAAGAGAAAGTCTCTGGAGGGCTGTGAAGATGCTTAGATACTTCTCATTGATGTTACGTTCTCTTTTCTTTTAAGACACGAAATAAAATTTACAGAGAACCGTACGCGGCTTTTCACATGTTTTAGTAGGCAGCACATGCGCGGGGGTTTTCCAATAACAACTTGATATATGATAGGAGAATTGAGAATAGGGAAGGGAATAGGAGAACAGGAGAACCGAGGTGCGAGGACCAGAGGCAGGACAGCCAACACGGAGAATAGTGGGCAGCACATGCACGGGGGTTTTCCAATAACAGCAAGGAGGGATTTTTCAGACAAGGGGCCTTTCCAACGGAATGCCACTGGCCAACCGAAGTTGTCTCCGGAGTTCTAGAAGAACCTTCGTGGGATAATGTTTGGAACAACAAAGGGTGCGTGGTGGGTCTTGGCAGAAACGGGTCTCTATTGGCTCTTTGCCCCTTTTTAACAGCATTTTTTCTCGGCAGCTGAATCAGGTGTGCCCCACCTTGTCTTCACTTTGTCTTTGTCTCTTTTTTACCTTGCATCGATGTAACCAACATTTTAAATAGATCTCTCAAACCATAACAAAACCTGTAAACTTAGCTCTCAAACCAAAAACTCAAACTGGGTGTGCCCTAATGCTTGAACATGACGTGGGGGTTGAGGGTCTGGTAGGCTTGGAGGGGGAAATCAAAACAAATTTTGTTACTATTATCAATAGTCCAGATCAGGTTGAAACAATAGGGAAAATGAAGTTGGAAAAACAGATCCAATGGCAACATCCGAAAGGGCACGATGGAAATGTGGAGGACCTGTTAATTTCAGGGGACACAAATAAAGAGAATGTTGTAACTGACACTAACAGTATTTCAATCCAATCTGAAGCAAATGGCTCAAAAACACCCAGGTCAGAAAGTGTTGAAATAACTGGAAAAAGACAAAAGGGCTCACAGTGGCCTATGAATGGCATGTTAGCTCAGGGGAATTTTTTAATCCCTTTTAACTTTTCAGCGCACCTTCCGATGGAATCTTCAGCGTTTGTTGGGGCAGCGAATAACATGTGGGGAACATGTGTGCTAGGCGGCCCACAAAATAACCTTTTAAGCATGGGGGAAAGGTGTGTCTACGTAAACGCAAAACAGTACAAGGGGATTCTAAGGCATAGGCAAACTCAAAAAGTGAAGTTGGCAAAGAGGGGCAAGCTTGCAGCAATACTTCCAAGGATAGAACCTAAGAACACAACTGTTACAACATAATTTCAGCAAGAGCAAACAGGGCAGTCTAAAGGAAAAGAAAATGTGAGCTCAATATCTCACATAGTCTCAAGAAAGCAGCAAAACGAGGGTGAAAGCATTCATGTAGGCAAGACATTGGGGGAGGAAGTTAACTCGAATATGTACAGCCCCACCACAACGCCGCTTATGTGGTCTTCTGAGTTATATGTCAATGAGCTAATGGACATGAAGAAGAGACTCCAATCCTTGGAAACAAGAGAGCTCTATGAAAGCACCAAAGTGAAAGAGGTCATAGAAGCCAATTGGCAGTTAACAAGGGAGAACAATTTGCTTAAAGAACAAATAAACAGACTGCAAATCTCTATGGAAAAAGGTGAACAAGAATTATTATCGATAAGGCAAGTTTTAGTTCAAACGTATGCAACAAGCACAAACAAGCCAAAAGATGTAGCTGAAAACAATAATTCACAGTTAAAGGAAATGCAATCAGTAATGGACAGCATGAAATTAAAAGAAGAGCAGCTAAGGGATCAATTAGAAGAGGCCAAATCTTGGGCTCATGTAGTAAATGGACCATCAGAATCACAAAGAGACATTATAGAACAACAAGTTAGGAGGCAGTTAAGAGAGGAAAAGGAAAAAATCGATAGGACTATGAATGTCATTGTCAAAGGGCTAAAAGACTACGGTGAGTCAGAAACTACAAAAGAGTCAGCAAGGGATTTCTTTCAAGATGAACTTCATTGGTCAGGGATTATTCTACAGGCAAAAAGGATTGGAAAATGGATGGAAGGTGGAAAGAATAGGCACATAAGAGTTACATTGGGGAAACTTGAGGACAAAAATGTGGTATTAAGGAACAAGAGGTTCCTTAAAGGTACACAAATCTACCTTGATGAGGACCTAACCATAACTCAGCAAGAAGAAAGACAAAAAGAGTGGGAAAAGGTAAAAACAGCAAGAAGTGAAGGTAAATGGGCTTGGTTGCAAAATGGTAAGGCCCAAGTCAGTAATAGAGTCACACACCAAAAATAGGAACTCGGGCCCCCCCAAGAATATTTAACTATGGTAAGTTGGAATTGCAGAGGTTATCCATGGAGAAGAGGACTTGGTTTAGGGCCCATAGCAGCTGGAAAAGACATTATTATCCTTACTGAAACTCATGAACATGAAGGGTGTAAAATTCCAGATTTTGAAGGATATAAAAAGATCTCAATTTCGAATGAGAGAACGGAAAATGGAAAAGGTCATGGTGGAGTTGCAGTCCTAATCAAAGAATCATGGGACAAAAATATAAAAGTAGAGAAGAAGACCCAAACAAATAGTACATATGGTTAAAAATAACAGAAAATCAGACTACAATTAGATTGGCTGCTTGCTACTTCGCCCCAAAAGGCTCCAAATTTTATAAGAAAAGGAGTCTTGATCGTGAAGATCCCTTTGCCTCTCTCAAAAAATACATTTCGGTGTTTAACACTATGGGGGAAGTTATATTAATAGGTGACTTTAATGCTAGGACAGCTAACACTCAAGCTCTTAACTTGAAAAGCAAAGATAAAGAGAAAGACGATCCATTATGGTTGGAAGAAGAGAACCATCAACTTTGGGAATGAACCTCTCAAGATAATAAATGTAATGTCACACACTTTGGGGCAGAATTGTTGGGCGTATGCAGTTTATTCAACTTAGTAATATGCAATGGTATGAGATCATGGCCAAGATCGGGCAACATCACTTGTAAGACCTCAAATGGGCAAAGTGTTGTGGATTATGTCATTCTATCTCGTAACTATACAACAAGGATAATGGAGCTAGTGATTGGTAAATGTCCAATAGAGTTGAAATCAGATCACAATCCAATATATGTAAAACTTGACATCCACATAATCAAGCAGCAAGGGGAGCAAAATCTTATCAGCAAGAAGATAACACCCCCACAGGGAAGGATTCTCATGACTCAGGAAAATCAGAAAATTTTCAAAGATGCCCTCAAAAATCTCCTTCAGGAATCTGGAAAAAAATCAGATTACATAAAGCAGCACTCAATAAACAAGAACACATTGATTCCTCTAATGCACAAAGCTTTGGATGAGTGTAAGAGGAGTAAACCCAAGAGAGGAAATGCAAATACTTTCCCAGCAAACCCATGGTTCGATGAAGAGTGCAAGTTAACAAAAAGGAAGCTCCGTGAGGAGGGAATAGAAAACAAGAAAGAGTATGAAAGGGTGATACGAAGTAAAAAAGAAAAATATGTAAGTACAAGAAGATTGGAGCTGATTACCCTTGGAAAGAACAATCCCAAGAAATTTTGGAAGGAGCTATAGTAGAAAAGAAAACAAATGGAAAATAATATTACAAGCTCGCAATGGCTAGACTATGCAAAACTTCTTTATGAGCATGAGTAGGATAAACATAGACCTCCAATAATCAATGCAGCCATCGAATTGTTCACCGTTGAAGATGTTAGTCAAGGCATAAGAAGGCTGGCAGGTGGGAAAGCACAAGATATTGATGGGCTGCAAGCAGAGCATCTAAAGTGGGGTATCGAGGTCCTTGCACCCTGTATCAGGGGCATTTTCAACAGGGTTATTCAAGAAGGCTTTCCGGAAGGATGGACCACTAGTGTTGTTATTCCCTTGCACAAAAGTGGTGACATAAATAACCCATCAAACTACCGCACTATTATGATTAATACTCTTCTAGGAAAACTTTTTGGAAGCATGATTGAGTGCAGGATTAGCAGTTGGGCTGAACAAGAGGGAAAAAGGGCTGAGGGACAAGCTGGTTTTAGGCCCAAACATTCCACTATTGACCATGGGGTTACCCTTAGATTCTTGATTGAGAAAATTTGGGATGTTCAAGGCGATGAAGCTTATTGCTGCTTTGTTGACTTTAAAAAAGCCTTTGACATAGTGCCGTAGGGTAAGTTATGGAAGAGAATGGAGGATTTGGGAGTTCTGCATGAGCTTAGGGCTGTTGTTCATAGGCTCTACGAGCAAGTCAGAGCTAAAATTAGAACCAATGATGGTATGTTAGAATCCTTTGGCAGCGATGTTGGTGTCAAGCAAGGATGCTCGCTTTCCCCAACATTATTTGGGCTTTACATTGATAAGTTGGAAGAATGGTTAGACAAGGTTGGTGGGAATGGCATTCATTTGGCCAATTTTGTAATAAAATTGCTCTTATATGCTGATGATCTCATATTAATTGCTAAAAATGCGCTTGATTTGAGAAAGCATTTGAAGGCTCTTGAAACGTTTTGTTAAGAGGTCAGGATGCAAGTGAACACTAGCAAAACCAAAATAATGATCTTCTCACTGCGGAGGAAAAAACAACAAATTGATTCTCTTTGAAAGTAGACCGTTGGAAATAGTGGACGAGTACAAGTACCTTGGGCTTGATTTTCACAACAAACTCACTTGGGAAACATGTAGAGCAAAAAGAATTTAGGGAGGTTGGAAAGTGCTATACTCTCTGCAAAATAGATGTAGAAATGTTGAATTATGGAATTGGAAAACTAAAAGAATGCTTTTTGGGCTTCTTGTCACTCCGGTGATTCTATATGGGTGTGAAATTTGGGGCAGCAATATGTCAGACCAGAAATGGAGACAAGTGGAAAGAATACAAAAACATCTAATTATAAGCAGCCTCAAGCTTAAGACTATAGTGCCCTATGAGATTTTATTGGTAGAGACCGGTACTTTTCCCTTGGAGGCCTCGGTGATGATTCGGTTATTAAGCTACCTAAAGAAGGTCCAGAATATGGAGAGTCATCGGTGGCCTAAGTTAATCATGAAAGAAGAGCTAACTAGAGGAAAGAACACCTGGATGAAACAAAATATCAAATGGATGAAAAAATGGGATGTTGAGATGCATGAATGCCCAAACACAAATGAAGAAATAAAAAAATATGTGAGAAAAATTTAAATATGCTATATGGATGAAAAAAGTAGGACGCAAAAAGGATTATTATATCAAAGAATTCAATCCCACGAGGGATCACGAAGAAAAGGCCTATATAAGCGCGAATATCAAATGGAAAGCAAAAATGTTGATTGCCCAATTGTGTACTAGTTCACATCATCTTAGGTGCGAAATGGGCAGGTGGGTGGTTCCTAAAGAGGAGTGGGAAAATAGAAAATGTCGTTTTTGTAACATGGGTATGGTGGAGACGGAATGACATTTCACCATGGAGTGCTCAGTGTATAAAGACATCCGGGCTAGTTATGGGGACACCGTGCAGGTCGATAATTTAAATACTCTGTTTGAAGAATCAAGGTTAGACAAAGTTGCAAACTTCATCATCAAAATTCACTGCAGGAGGGCTGATCTCGAACGGAGTTTACAATCTGTTTAGGGCCTTTTTGTTGGTGGCTCTTGTGCTGGTCTTGGGTCCCTTAGGCTTCTTTGGCCTCGTGGACGTCATTAAAATTTTTCATTTCATTTCATTTCAGTGGGCAAAGTCGGTGAAAGAGGAAAAAAGTTGTTCTCCACTACTCGTCCTTCTTTCCACGCGCCTTCGTCTATATGGCAAAACCATGTGAAAAGCTTGAAAGGAAGTGTATACGGCCTTTCGCATGGTTTAGTGGGCCTCAATTTGTCAGCAAAAGAGACGAAATGATGCTTCGCCAGTCATTCTCTGCTACGCAATTTCCTCGCTTCTTTCTTCTTTATTTATATGCAATTCAAGTTCGTCTAGTGCTCTGCATCACACCATTCCTATTAGCTCTTTTCTTCCATTCGTTTCTGCGTTAAGCCAGTCTATCTGTTTTCCTTGTGTCTGTCTGCCTTAGTTTATAGCAAAGCCTCGACCTTAGCTGTGAAGCATTTTTCTTTGCTTCAATTTGTATGTAATGGCATCCTCTTCCAACACTGCTGGTGCTTTTGATACAATAATGCCATCCGCTTCTACTTTTGTTGCATCTTCATCTGGAACCAACCACAGCCCCTATGATGTCTTCATAAATCATTGTGGACAAGATACCAAACACACGGTGGCCACCAGGATCTACGATCCCATAAATTCCACTGGACTACGAGTGTTTTTGGACAAGGACGAGCTGAAGCTTGGGGATTTATTGCCTAAAGCTTTAGAAGAAGCCATGGCTAGTGCTTCTCTGCATATCGCCATATTTTCCGAGCATTATGCAGAATCCCCCTGGTGTTTGGCGGAACTGGAATTAATGGTCAATACCCGCAAGACAATCATCCCCATCTTCTATCATGTTGATCCCTGTGATTTAAGATGGGCTGTTGGAGGAAAAGGAAAATATGCAGAAGCCTTCTGTGAACATGAAGAGAAGGGTAGATATAGTGGAGAAGTGCTTCAGCGGTGGAAAGAGGCACTCCAACAAGTTTCATGCTGTATCGGCGAAATCATTAAGAATACCGGGTAAGTACCTTACTTCTTCTCCTCTATTAACTCTGATAGCCTGTTTACACGGTTTTCCGGCGTAAACCATCTTTTACTTGCCCAGAATCCCTTTCACTCGCAGGTTTAACTTGTATCTGTCATTTTTAAATATACGTAGATAGGCTCTTTAAAATAGATAGCCATATATTAGATTAAGTGATTTTAAATAACAAATTATATGTTTAAATATTTTTAAATTTAAATTTAAATTTATTTTAATAATTATTTTATATATATAATAAGTTTTAAATAAATATAATTATTTTTTAAATATTAAAAAATTAAAAATTATGAATTATCTTTTTATCTTTTTAATAGGCTTTATTTTATTTTTAACTTTTTAGTTTTATGTTTTTTTTAATGTAAAAGCTAAAATTCTAATTTTAACAATTTTAACATGCTTTATTTTTTTTTTTAATATTTATTTGAAGTATCATTTTTATGTTTAAAATTTCTAACTTATTTAATAATTTAATTACATTTATGGTTAATTTGGAATAGTATAATAATTTTTTGATTTGTTAATTAACTTTATCTTTTTGTTAATATTTTTTATTTATTAACATTTGGATTTTGATATATTTTGACTTTACATTTAGTTTACTATTTTAATTTTTTACATTGAGCAACCTCCCAAAATAATATAGTCATCTCTAATCACTACAACACTTGAAGATAATGCAGAATACAAATCTTTCATCACTAATAAGTTATTTTGGTGAGTCAAAAAATTTGTAACACTTAAATTTGAATGGTTGCATCAAGTTGAAGATGTTCCTAGATATTTTGGAAAATATGTCAAAACTCATGCATTTGAATTATGACTGGTGCAAGAAATTGGAACACTTGTACCTCCTAGAAGTAGCTTCCATAATGGAGCTCTATCTAACATGGACAAGTTGTAGGAATTTCTAGCTAACATATTTGAACAAACCAAGTTAACCAAGTTGGCAATAGGCAATGAGTTCTCGGCAATAATTCCAGCCTCTCTTGGGAATTTTTCCTCCTTAAATAGACTTCAAATTGAATAATGTGATAATTTGGTAACTTTGTCAACCTATCTTTGGAATATTTCCAACTTAACTACATTTAAAATCTAATGGTGTGAGAAGTTGGAATCTTCACCAAATTCTATAAAACATCTTAATTTACTAGAATATTTATGTATAGGGAGCTTAGGACTGAAGTGCTTACCAAAACCATTGATCCATCTTAAAAGGATGGAACAATTATAAATCCCAATGAATGAGTTGAATTTTGGGTTAGGGTGCACACTCAAGAATATACGTAGAGGGCATAGAAGTGCCTACAATTTCAATTTTTGGAGATAAAATTCCCTTCCTTGAGACTCTTATTCTTGACTATGATAAGGATTTGAGGGGTTTGGAAACCCTACTAGCAATATTTAAGTCCATATGTTTTTATCACATTGGTGTTCACAAGTTTATCTTAGCATACTTAAGCAAAATTTAGGCATGTGATTTTTTTTGGCTCATAGAATATGTTGAAGAGGTATGTCATGATTTAATTTAATCTTCACCTAGGGTAATAATTAAGCATATCTTATATTGTCAAAATGTTGATAATTTTTTGAATAAACCATTTTGTTTCATCAAATTCAAACAAAAAAAAGTCATCAACACGAAGAGGGAATTCTTGAAAAGAGGATGAAACCTCTAAACACATTGGAGTTCTTGACCTTTTAGGCTTGACACTCCCAAGCCTCATTCCAAAGTGATGCAAGAGCATAACAAGCTATTTGCATCACCCAAAAATAATCTGTTTTGGTTTTCTTCTGTTGTGGTTTGATTTCAGTTTCATGTTGCAATTTGGAGTTTGATGTCAGCTTTCAGAGTCCAATTCAAATACAATTTAGGTGGTCAATTTGATGGAGTTTGATTGACATTATTGTCAGTGATTGGCAAATATCATGTCGATATATGTTTTGATTTGCAATTCAATGTCAATTGACATAATTTTCATCTTGTTTCTAGATGATGACTATGATAGTCAAGACAAGCATCCATACATCTTGTTTATTGATCCCTTCATATATTTACTTGATTTGTTTGGAAATATTAAACCCAAAAATTACTATCTATTTTTTCTCTCATTCTAAAGGTAGGCAATTAAATAGAATCATATAAATGAAAAATAAAGAGAAAAGCTTATATCTTATGCTCAAAATAATAGGAAGAGTTGGTGCGGAGAAGAAGATGAGAAGGATTTAAAATGGAATTTTGAATGTTTAAAAATGAAAATTGTAAATTGTAAAATAAGGTAGGAAATTGGGAATATGGAGGGGCGTGAAGATCTTTGGAAATCATTGCAATTATGAGAATGTGAAATGAAATGCAGAGGAGGGTGTGGAGATAGTAGGCAACCACACAGGCTGGGAGAAAGCGTACGCACCATTTTGAAATAACTTCTTGAATTTAATTTGAGGAACATTTTAAAATCTGTAATCAGCTACAAGTAGAACTTACGGGGTGTATAAGTTAAAGAGCAGAGGCTACGGAGCATATATTTTGAGTGGGTAGATATTGGAGGGGTTGCGCCAGACCAGAAAGATAATTTTAAAGTTTGAAAAATGATACAAATAAGAGGTAGCACAAACATATTAGAAGGGGCTGTGATAATGTAGGATAAAAAATGTATGAAGCAAAGTAAAGAGAATGAAGTCAGTGTAAAGGAGAGAAAATGAAGTGGTGCGTAAAAAATTGCAAGGAATAGAATGCAAAGGTATTGATGTTAGAGAGGGGTCAAGCCATCTTTAAGTATGTCATTTTATGTTTATAAATAGTAATGCATATGTCATTTTATGTTTAAATATAAATAGTAATGCATATGTCATTTTATGTTTAAATATAAATAGTAATGCATATATCAACAAGATCGATTTGAATACACCATTAGAGAGAAAATGAATAATAAGGTAGATCAACAAGCCGTGGCTTTATGAGGAGGATAAGTTGCATAATCAAATGACATGGGACGAGCAGGGAGAAATGAGTGCAAATGTATCATGTAAATTTTATAAAATTAATAAGGTGAAATCAATTTTTGGAGTTGTTTTGAATTTATTGTGTATGCTTGAAAATTTTTGGTTTGCAACAACTTTTGTAAGAAAAATTAAATTGATTTAATTTGAAAAATGTAATTGTCAAAATTTTGTTGGCTGTGAAGTAAATTGAGAGAGGACTAATATTTTATTGCAATATGGTTGTTGAGTTGTGCGTTTGTTGTGAGAGGGAGAGTTTGATGTTTGTATGCATCAAATGTTATGAAACCTTGTGATCTTGAGCGTGTGGATGGACCGCCAAATGTGAGGTAGTTTACATCAGGACTGGTGGGTGGAGTTGCATGAACAAATTGTTGACCATGAGATAGTTCACACCTAAAAGAGAGTGAAGCAGTAAAATTTCCCAAGAAGCTTGAGAGAATTTTTGTAGGTGTGCGAGGAGTCTTAAGCAATTGAGAGCCGAGTGGGACAAGCCATGAAAATTCAGAGCATGTTAGTTGAGATGAGATTGCAAGAGAAAAGATGGGGTGGGTCAGAGGAGACCCACAAGAATATTGTTTTAGGAACAATATTGGGAGAAGGTAGAAAATGAGAAGTTTGAGAAAATGGGACAAATGGTTCATGAGGAAGTGGGAAAGATCTAGACAAGGATAGAGAAATTGGAGAAAAATATGGGCAAAGATGAGACAACATTGGTGAAGAGAAGTGAGAGAAAGGATGAGGATAGTGAAAAGAAGAATAGAAGAAATGAGTGTTGTAGCTCAAGATGGAAGGAAAAAGAAGTGAGAGAAGCCCCTACGGAGGTACGTGAAGAAGATGAGAAGATGAAGGAAAGTCAAGAAGTGAACAATGGAAATCATATGATAGCAAAGGATGAAGATGTGAATGAGATTGCAGTGATAGAGATTGAAGACGTTGCAATAGTTGAAGACAACATCGTAGTGAAGGATGGTGTAGTAGCTACAAAAATGAAAGAGGTAAATGTAGATTTTAATTTGTTTGTAAAAGTGGAAGTAGAAGATGCAATTGTAGAATTGTGTGTAGATGTTGCATGGTTGTGTGTAAAAATGGTAGAGAATGTTGTAGGTGGAGGTGGTCGGTATGTGATGCATCAAAACCCATGAAAGAGGAGAAGAATGGAGAGTTTGTTCAGTGGAGAAGGACGGTCTATGGTGGACATGAGTCCATGAGAGGGAAGAAGACTCTAAAGCGTAGCTGCGAGAGGAGGGTGACAGTTATTTTGGTGAAGTGCTAGAAAAAGAGAAAGAAGGATTGATCTTCAACACTTTGGACATTGGTGCAGTTTGCTATAGGTTCATTACAACCTAGAAGAGTAGTTTGACTGCTAAACTCCACTTTTGTGAGTCTGTGCTCACAAATTTCCTACCTGAAGTGTTTGATGCAAGAGTATCCTAGGCAAACAAGCTATTTGCATCACCCAAAAATATTTGGTTTGGTTTTCTTCTATTGAGATTTGATTTTAGTTTCATGTTGCAATTTGGATTTTGAGGTCAAATTTTAGAGTCCAATTCAAATGCAATTTAGGTGGTCAATTTGATAGAGTTTGATCGACATTATTGTCAGTGATTGATAAAATATCGTGTTGGTATATGTTTTGATTTGATAGAGTTTGAACGACATTATTGTCAGTGTGATTGAAAAGATATCGTGTTGATATATGTTTTGATTTGCAATTTAGTTTCACTTGGAATAATTTTCATCTTGTTCCCCGAGGATGACAATGATAATCAATACAAGCATCCATACATCTTGTTTATTGATCCCATCATATGTTTACTTGATTTATTTGACAATATATAATTAAACTCAAAAAAATATTATCTATATTTTCTCTGAAATTAAATAGAATCAATAAAATTAAACAAAGAGAAAAGCTTATACCTTATGCTAGAATGAATAGGAAGAGTTGGCGTAGAGAAGAAGATGAGAAGGTTTTAAAATGGCATTTTGAATGTTTAAAACTGAAAACTGAAAAATACAAAATAAGGTAGGAAAATGGGAATATGGAGGGGAGCAACGACCTTTGGAAATCATTGCAGTTATGAGAATGTGAAACTAAATGTAGAGTAGGGTGTGAGCTTGTAGGCAGCCGCACAGGTTGGGAGAAAGTGTGGGCAGGAAAAAGAGAAGGAGGCTACGCCATTTTGAAATGACTTCTTGAAATTATCTCAAGGAACTTTTTAAAATCTAAAATCAGCTGCAAGTGGAGTAGGGGGCGTAGAAGGTAAAGAGGAGAGGCTGTGAAGCATATATTTCAAGTGGGAAGATATTGGAGGGGTCGCGCCAGACCAGAAGGACAATTTTAAAGTTTGACATGACACAAATAAGGGGCAACACAGGCAGATTAGAAGGGGCTATGATGATGTAGGAAGGAAAAAGAATGTATGAAGCAAAGTAAAGATAATGGAGTTAGCGCAGAGGAGAGAATGAAGTAGTGCGTAGAAATTTGTAAGGAATTGAATGCAGAGTTATTGATGTCAGAGAGGGGTCGAGCCATCTTTAAGTGTGGCATTTCATGTTTAAATACAAATAGTAATGCCTACATCAACAAGATCGATCTGAAGACACCATTAGAGAGCAAGTGAATATGAGGTAGATCAACAGGTCGTGGCTTATTAAGGAGGATAAGTTGCATAATCAAATGGCATGGGACGAGCAGGGAGAAATGAGTGCAGATGATTTGGAAATCTACAAATGTATCATGTAAATTTGATAAAATTAATAAAGTGAAATAACTTTTTGGAGTTTTTTTTTAATTTACTGTGTATGCTTGAGATATTTTAGTTTGCAAGAATTTTATTAATTTAAATTGATTTAACTCAAAGGATGAACCCATAATTGTGGACATGACATAGACCACTAAACTTGATGCTAGATAAATCACAAGATCAACATAAAATATAAGACATTAAACTAATAGAGAGGTCACACTTTAGGAAAAATGAATGATATTATAAAATATTTTATGAATGACAAATTCTTTGATCATCAAACTAAGTACCTTGTTTACTTATTTACTTTCTACACCTTACCATTTAATATTAGGAAATATTATCCCACTTAATTACCTCAATCATTAATATATGTTATTTATTTATGTGAATTCATTTCATTAGATTCGATTGAATTAACCCTTGAGGAAGTTTTACTTTTTATTTACATTTTAGTGAAACCCAATCAATCCTATACAAAATAGTATTCTTCTAGGGCTTCTTATTCATATTAGGGTTTCTCATATATATACTTTTATGATATTTACATCATAATTTTATATCTAAAATTATTTCCATGACCGTTTATTCTTTGATTTCATATTGTTGCATCTTTTTCTATTATCTTTATTGTGAAATCCCTTCAACTTACCATACCCATCCTCCATAACCACATTAGAGTTTCATTTCCATACATCATCGATATTTCTAATTTTTCAATATGAAATTGTACCTTTCACATTTATTTTACCTATCTTTTGTTCATGCCATGAGTTATTTATAATCTTAATCTTCATTTGAACTACTTCTCATCTAAACCCTAGCATGGTCCAAAGCAATGATAATGTGATCTATTTGGATGCTCATAATGAGAACAATGATAAGTATGATATCAAAATTCATCTAAAAAATTTAGGCTTTTGCAAATAGAATTTCTAGTTTCACCAATACTAAAATCCTCGCTTAGTATCATATCTAGAAATGTGATGGAATTGGTAATAATATCATAGGAAGTTGAAAGAGGTTAGTTCATTGAAAGAGGGAAAATATGACACAATGTTTTTAAGTTATCTTTTAATAATTTTTAAATTACACTATATAATAATTAAAATAATTTAGTAGCACCAATAAGCCTTGCTTCTTGTAAAGTATCCAACGAAGATTCCTTCATCAAATCTTTCATCAAAATTTCCAAAGTTTTCTTCTGATATAACATTTTCTTCCAAACACTTTGACATATTTGACAGTAGGAGTTCTTCCATACCATAACTCATAGGGAGTCTTTGAACTACTTGTCCTTGCGTGTGCTTTGTTAAGTATGTAAACTACAGTATGAATTACTTCTCTCTAGTAGACATCTAGTAGATTTGCTTCCTTCATCATTGTATTTGATTCTTCTTGAACCGTCCTATTCCTTTTCTCCACCACTCCATTCTACTGAGGAGTCCTAGGGGCTAACAAATGACTCTTTATTCCATGATCTTCACAAAAATTGTTAAACTCATTGGAGGTGAACTCTCCACCTCTGTCAAACCTCAAACATTTGATTTCCATATCCATTTGATTTTTAACCATAGCCTTAAATGCCTTAAACTTATCCAAAACTTCTACTTTTTCTTTGAGAAAAGTTAACCAAGTCATTATAGAGTATCAACAATCAATAACATGAAATACTTGTCACCTTGAAAGCTTCTTGATCTTGTAGATCCACATAGGTTTGTTTACACCAACTTCAAAGGTCTTGTGGTAGAGTATTATTTGATATTGAACCTTTTTTTGTTTGCTTCCCAACATGGCATTCCATGCCAACTACATTGATAGGATTTGTAATCTTTGGTAGATCTCTCACAGCTTGAGCAGAGATGATCCTCACTAGGCTATCAAAATTGATGTGGCACATTCTTCTATACCATAGCTAAATTTCATTGATCTGAGTTATAAAGCACTTGTCATTAGCACCCTTGAACTGATTAAAAATATCCATCTGTCCTTTTTGTTGCAACAACCAAAGTTCTAGAGCCTTTCTAATCTCACAACTACCATCCTGAAACTAAAGATTATATCCTTTTCTACACATTTTTCCTACACTTAGAAGATTATGCTAGAGACCCTTAACATAAAGAACATCATTTGTATTATGCTTTCCATTAAAATTGATCGAACCTTTTCCACATATCTTAGCAGATGTATAATCACAAACTTAGCAAGACCACCTTCAAACTTAGCAAGTTTAACAAACTTACTTTTATCACCTATAATATGATTTGAGTTTTTGTTGTCAATAGTCCAATAGTTTTTTCCCTCTCTTGCATGAAAAGTAGTCGCCATAGTCCCTCTAACATTGTGACCTACTTTCAAAGTAATTTCCTTCATACATCTCTCAGAGTTAGCAGTATTAGTTCCAAAATTTATAGCCATGAACAAGCATTCTTCTTTTTCATCATCCAAGTAATTATATTCATTATCAAATATACTAGCATCTTCTTTAACATAATAACTTATCTTAATTGATTTACCTTTATTCTACATAAATTTGTCATTTGCAGCTTTGACTGGACATCTTGAAGCATAATGACCTATCTTTCCATAATTGAGTCATTTGAAAGCTAACTTACCTCTGTATTTTTCAATGCCCTTTTTCAAATTAAAAGCTTGATTAGTGGAGAGGGTCCAACTGATAATTGTGTGGGCTAACTTTGCGAGCATGTAGCAATTGCCTAAAATATCATAGGGCCTTCATTTTGTTTTTTGAAATGTGGAATGGTATCTTATCTATCTATAATTAAAATTTTGAGGTGTGACTCATCATGCAACTTGCCACATCAACACATATATTGAGAAGTGTTCAAATTTTGATTTTTTAAAGACTCAACCAAAACTTAATCGTGGTACCCCTAGTAGTTGAACAAAAATAGTTCATTTGTTGCTTGTAGAATATCATATTTTTATTTAAAATAAAACTTCTGTGCAATCTAAATGGACCAAATACCTATTGGTAACCATAAATATTTTTATCTCTAGCTTGTATATTCAACACAAATGGACCAATAGTTGAACACTAAAACTTTTTCGAAATCCTTCACATTAAATTGGAAAATACATGGTATTTATTGTGCTCGCCTTTTATATTTGTGACAGGACAAACCATTAATATGAAATACTCCAATGCTTGTACATTGCTAACCCAATATTTGTACACATAAGAACAATATTTTTTCACTATGATAACAATACTTGTTTAAATGAGGGTCTTATTTTATTAATGAACATTTTATTTTATAAATGACATGCTTATAGTGGACAGCTATGATATATTATTTGAGACAAAAAAAAATTATTTCACTTCTTCATGAATGTATTTATGGTTTTTTGTTATATATCATCCATATGTTCTCATGTGTTAAGTATGGGTCCATTTTGACCAACAATTGATTATTTTTCTATTTACATGTGAACTATTTATTTACAATAGATAGTATAAATATATGATAAGACTGAGTATTATAAGCATAAGCACTATAACAACACTTGGGCCCACCTCTCCCTTAAGCCTTTATCTTTTGAAACCTCCTCTTAACATGCATTGGTGTTTCATGTTGTGCAGTGATGAGCAGAGGGTGGTGAAGAATGTGGTGAATCGTGTAATGAAAGAGATGAACAAGGTGCCATTAGAGGTTGCCAAGTATCCAACGGGTCTGGATGAAGCTGTACAAGGCTTCAATATGGTTGCACTTCAATCTGCTGGCTCAACACAGATCATGGGAATCTGGGGCATGGGTGGCTCCGGCAAAACCACCCTCGCAAAAGAAATCTTCAACAAAAGATGCTCGGCCATGGATCGGTCAAGTTTTCTTTTTTATCTTCGAGATGCTGCAGGGAAAGGACTACTGGTTGATAAACAAAAACGGCTTTTGGAGGACCTTAATGTCAAAGGTGTATCCTTTGATCATGTAGATGTGGGAAAAGGGATTCTTAATAGCCGCTTGAGATCTGTTTCTGTGCTTATCATTTTAGATGATGTAGATCATAAAGATCAACTGGATGCTCTACTCTCTTTATGATCTACTCCCACCGAAGGAAAGTCTTGGTGACCAAAGTTTGATTATTGTTACCACACGCAATGCAGATGTTCTTAAACAGTGGGGCATCTCTGCCATTTATCAAATGAGACCTTTGAATGACACCCATGCCAAACAGCTTTTTTGTTGGCATGCATTCTTAAAAAATTCTCCACCTTTAGAATTCGAGGTTCTCGTTGAGAAGTTTTTATGTGCCTGCAAAGGATTGCCTTTATCACTCAAGGTCTTAGGGGGACAGCTTTATGGCAGGTCTGATAAGGATTATTGGCAGCGTACATTCAATAAATTTTCCCAGATACCCCATGAGGACATCTCTAAAAAGCTCAAAATCAGCTATGATGCGCTAGAGAAACAAGACAAGGAGATGTTCTTGGATGTAGCATGTTTGTTCATTGGACATAGAAAATGTACAGCCATTGCAACATGGGACGCAGAGAAAAAGTGGGATGGATTGCTCGGTTGGGAAATGCTTTTCAATAAGTGTCTTGTTGAAGAGGACACATATGGTTTGATAAGAATGCATGATCACTTGAGAGATTTGGGAAGAAACATTGCAAGTGAACAGTCGCCTCATCGCCTTTGGTCTCCACAGCAGGTTATCGAGATTCCCCCTGGACAGGTGAAGTCAATGCCTTCTTTTATGGTTTAATTAATCATGGCATGTAATCCAACTCCTGCAATTGTATTGAGCTTTAAAATAATTTTTTTAACATTTGACTTCAGGATGTAATACGAGTCCGAGGAATAGCAAACGCAGTTGGTGACTATTGTTACCAACGGCAAGGGAAGATTATAATACAGACAAGCCAAGGACAGCATAGCCTCGCGCCCTGCTCTCTTGGATTGAAGATATTTTTTGGCGATGGAGAATTTTTAAATCAGGAACATAGTGACCTATCAAGAGAACTGATCTGGCTTCAGTGTAGTATATTTAAGCACAAAAATCTTCCATCGTGGCTTGCATTAAAAAATTTAAGAATTTTGGAACTTGTCGACTCTGAGAGCTTAGAATATTTGTGGTAACGGGACGTGGATGTAAGTATCCTGCTTTATGGTTCTTTAAAAATGGATCTTCAGAAATATTTTTTAAATTATCTTTATGTTAATTGTATCGAAAATTGGCTGCAGGCTCCTTCGCAGCTAAGAGAGTTGGTTATTTGGGGATGCAGGGGTTTGCGAGGATTTCCAAGGTCAATAGGACATCTCAAGGATTTGAAAAAGATATTAATAAATTATAAAACTTTTGACTCTGGTTATGCATTGAGCGGCCTCCCAGGAGAATTTTGTGATCTCCGATCGCTGGAGCACCTGGAGGTAAGAAATTGTGGCAATCTGTCATTGCTGCCGAGTAATTTCGGCAAGTTGACAAATCTACGACACCTAAATTTGAGTACTTGCAAAAATTTGAAAGAGTTGCCAGATTCTTTTAAGAAGCTGACACTCCTGGAGTATCTCAATTTAGAGGGTTGTGTGAATCTAACCATCAAGTCGGAGTTACACGTTTTGGAAAATATGACAAAGCTCAGGTATTTGAATCTTAAGCATTGCCGGAATTTGGTTGTGTTGCGCCTCCCAGAATCGGCTTCCTTGACAGAGCTCTATTTATCATTTACCGGCTTGAAGGAACTGCCAGCTAACATCTTTCAGCTAACTAAGTTAACCACACTTAAAATCATAGAGTGTGAGAACTTGAAGTATTTACAAATATCATCAATTCATCTTGAAACGCTGGAAATAGGAATGACCCCAATCAACGAGTTGAGTTTTGGGTCAGGGTGCATGCTCAAGAGAATACATTTAAGCGGGACGAAAGTGTCCAAGATTTCAATTGGTGGAGATTGTTGTCCCGTCCTTGAGACTCTTGATCTCTATTTTATTGAGGATTTGAGGGAGTTAGAAACCCTGCCAGCAACATTGAAGACCATAAATATTAAGTGTTGTAAAGTCTTGAAAGACATCAGAGGTGTCCGTGGCCTGAGAAATCTTCAGAATCTGCAAATATTCTACTGTGATGAGTTGGAAGGGCTTCCATGTTTTGCAGAATTAGTGTCTTTAGAGATCTTTGAGGTGACCGGTAGATGGAAAGTCAAGAAAATAGAAGGTCTACAAGAGCTGAGATCGTTGCGGAAGCTGAGAATACAGTTAGATGAGCTTCCATGTTTAGCAAAGTTTACCTCCCTAAAAGTATTTGCATTGCAATACTCCAAATTGGAGAAGATAGAAAGTTTAGAACATTTGAAATCACTGGAGTTGCTCAGTATTTTTAACGTTCCAAGGTTGGAGTCGCTTCTAGGTCTTGCAAAATTAACTTCTCTTAAGGGATTTTATTTGTCCGCCTGCTACAAATTGAAGAAGGTAGAAAGTTTAGAAAACTTAAAATCATTGGAGAAGCTCGAAATACGTTATTGTTCAAAATTAGATGGGCTTCCAGGTCTTGCAGAAATAACTTCTCTTAGGGAATTCTGTTTGCAAATGTGCTACAAATTAAAGAATTTAGAAGGTTTAGAAAATTTAAGATCACTGGAGAAGCTCGAGATAAGTGACTGTCCAGAGTTGGAGGCGCTTCCAAGTCTTTCAGAAATCACTTCTCTGAAAGAACTTAAATTGGAAAAATGCTACAAATTAGAGAAGATAGAAGGCTTGGAACGATTGAAATTATTGGAGAAGTTGGAAGTGCATACCCGCTGGAATGCACCGTGTATAGTCAGCTTAGAGCACTCAGAGAGATTGGAATCACTGGTAGTCGTAGCAAACCACACATCAGCTGTTGAACCATTCGTCAGTAAGTTAAAGGTATTTGAAAATAGTTGAATTGGAAATATGAAAGTTTATTTATTATTATGAGTAATTTTGATTTTGTGCTGGCTTTACCTTTTGCAAACAATGTGCAGAAATGGCCAAGGAAAGTGATGATATGCACGAGGGCAGAGATTGATGTGGGTTCGCTGAAAAACTTCTTTGAAAATTTGCCAAATGTCTCTGTTCTTGACTACTCAAATATAGAACTTGACCAATTTCGAGGAGAGCGGTTAAAATTGAGGAGGCCGGAGGGTTCCGAGAATGCCAATGCCATTCTGAGATGTTTTATTATAGATTCTCATCATCCCGACTTATGCTTCTGTGCAAATTTCGGATCATATCAACCATTTTCTTCCGAACTAGGTGAAGGAAAATGGGTATGGATGGGTGACGTCACACAACCTTTGTCAGAATCGGACATTATTTTCGCACTTAATAGCAAGGGCGAGAATGTAAAAGTAGAAGTGGAAGCGGCATGGTTAGTGAGGGGCGAAGAGGGGAGCATGGTAGAGGCTTTCCATCAGCTTTTTCCGAGGCAACTGTAATTTCTTTTATTAAAATAAGTGTTACATAAGTTTTTGTTTCTTTTAATTATATATATTTAATAATGGGATATTTACAAGTTTAAAACAGGATGAATTTATAAAAAAATGGTATTCATGAAATAAAGATAAGGAAGATGTAGTTGATGTGTTGATGGAAAAAGAGGATTATAGGGAGAAAAACAATTGTGTATGGTTTTTCACATTTAATAAAAAATATTTGTTCTTAAAAGTATATAGACATTTGGATATTAAAAAGCATGTAGACATTTGAATAGAATGATTTTACAATTTATTTATTTATTTGTGATTATATAAGCATGAAATGTGACTATTTTATAAGTAGCACATGAGTTGAATAATATGTTTAAGAAAACTCACATATATCAATATGAATTTAAGAATTGTTTCCTTATATAATCATATTATTTATTACACCAACATAAATTTAATTTTAATTTATAAATTATTTCTTATATATACTTTGTTTATTTTATTTTATTTTTCAAACATTTGTTTACTTTTGTATGTTTATTTTAATTTTTCTTTTGAACAAGTTACCATTCATTATTTTGATAATTTTTTAATTTTTGTTTATTTTGAAAAGTGTAGTAAATACTATTTATTTTATGCTTAGAAAAAAATATGTAAAAGACATCATAAGAGATATCATTCTTTTGGTTTTTTCCATTTAAAAAATCCAATAAAAAAAAAATTCCTCAAGAATAATATCTTACATACATTTTCCTAAGGATAAATATGTTAGTGACATGCTCAATTACAACATATAAAATATTAATTGACTACATAAAATAACCCTTCAATAGAGTAAAATAAATCAACACTATATCTCTCCACATTTTATAAATACTTAAAATATTATAATACAAATTAAAAAAAATCAAACCTAAAATCTAGAAAATAAAACAATAAAAGATATTATTAAGATTATTGGAAACCCATAGACTTAAAAACCCTATAAATACATATTGATCAAAATATTTATTTATATACAATGTCATTAATATGAGATCAATTGGTTTGTTGTTTAAGGGAGTTAAAAATGACTCTAAACAATACCTTAACATAATTAATAATGAAGTATTTGGAGATTAAATCAATAAACACATGATTTCTAAATTTATTGTAATAAATTCATTCAAGAATGTGAAAAAACTAACTATAAAATGACCTAAAATTGTGTATTAAATATTGTAATTTATTCCAAAATTTTGAATTTATTGTAATTTTATGATGAAAATGAGATAAATATTAATTTGATTGTTGGATTTGGAATCATCAATTAATGAAATGTAGTGGATAGTCTATTAGAGAGCAAGGTTTTGAGTCAATGTTAGATATATTTTATTTACTTAAGAGTTATGTTATTCTATTTTAAACATATAAATTAGAACAACAATGTGTACATTAATTTTTATTTTTAATTATTTATAAAAAATATATTTATTTATTTATTTAAGAGTTATTTAAATACAATAAGTTTTGAGGTAAATTTGTGATAATTTTAAAAAAAAAAACAGAGGAATAATAATTTATTTTTAATAAAGTGATGAAAATAAACCAAAAAATATAGTTGATACTTAAAGCTTTTGAATCCAATGCATGTATAGCTTCCATTAATATATCAATTATTGCAAGTACCATAAATAATAAAGAAAATGAAACAAAAAGTATTTGAGATTTGAGACTATAAAACTAATTATTTTATACCAATATATTTCGATAAAATGATATGAATTATAATATCATTATAAAAAGAAATAAAAAATTGAGATTTGAGAGAAAACTTGATCTATATGATAATAATAATAATAATAAATTGACACCTTATCCTCCCAATCCAATGTATTTATCCTCTCTCTCTCTCTCTCTCTCTCTATATATATATATATATATATAATATAATTATTAAAATAAATAAAATAGTTTTTAGATAATTTTAAAGTAAATTAAAAAAAAGTACACAAACTTTTCCATGAAGCATGTTAAACATGAAAAAATAATATTTAAAACCTTACCTTTAAAATTTGTGTTTTCACTTGTTCTTCCTTTTCTTATTCTTTTAAAATTATTTACTTATTTATTTGATTTATTTTTAGTATAGTTGTATTATGTTTATATACATGGGGATTATGTAAATTTATATGCATCGACTATAGTTAAATTTTTTATCTAATTTTTTATTTCATTATGTTAGTTATTATAGTTTAATTTGTTTATTTTAATTTAAAAAGTATTTTTCATTTTTATTTTAGTTTTTCTTAACATGAGTTCAAGTTCTTGTTGACATTATATAATGTCTCTTTTTAAAAATTAGTATAGTTGTATTATGTTTATATAGATGGGGATTATGTAAATTTATATGCATCGACTATAGTTAAAATTTATGTCTAATTTTTTATTTCATTATGTTACTTATTATTGTTTAATTTGTTTATTTTAATTTAAAAAGTATTTGTCATTTTTATTTTAGTTTTCCTTAACATGAGTTCAAGTTCTTGTTGACATTATATAATGCCTCTTTTTAAAAAGAAACAAAAAGGAGTGAAATTTTTTTATTTAATAAAGAGTAGCCAAGTACAAAAAGAGGTCAAAAAGACGAGCCATCAAAATAAAAATAACCCCAAACAACAAAATAGAGCCATACAAAGATGTGCCAAAGACCAACCAACACCAAAAGAGACCATCCAACAATAATACAAGGCTACACCTTTTGATCCTCATAAAGATATCTAGACAAAGTGTTGCTTTTATCTAGGTCCAACTGTCTCCATTCAACCACATTCCATGCCCCTTGACCTTCAAAGGCCCATTTAGCTCTAAGGCAATCTACTACCCTATTCTATTCTCTAGGAATGTGAACAAATGATATGGTATTGAAATTCAAAGAAAGATGACGAATTTGCTTCACAATTAGAACCAATCCCCATGAAGAGTCCTAAAAATATCTCTTATTAAGAAGAGAGACCAAATCATAGAATTAGTCTCATAGATCACATCCCTCTAACCAAACTCCTATGCTCTCTTTAGAGCCTTAAGAAGCGCACGAGCCTCTATTTGATCATTAGACTACACACCCATGTGAATAGAGAAGAAAAATTGCATGTTCCCATTACTATCATGATTCACTCCTTTGATCCCAACATCTTTGGGATTGCTCCAAGCAAAACCATCAATATTAATTTTGAGAGTCCTAACACGAGGAGGACACCATCTCCCCTCTTTATTCTCTTTCTTAGAGGGTTTTGGTCTGCTTCCCCTACACCCCTAGGGGCCTAGTGAAGAAAAAATCTCAAGGATAGCAACTATATGCATGTCCAAAGAAGACATAAAATCTCACAAACCAAATTTCTATGAGATAGTTTCTTTCATAATACTTTGCACCTTATACCAGACCTACAAAGCCCCTAGAATTCACTCAAGAATTTTGTTTTGATTCCTCTCCAACTAAAACTACTAGATAAAAATACAAGGTCCCAATTCCCAAACAACCACCAAACAAGACCCAGATGTTGGAGGATGACCCAAATTCTCCCAAAAGTCTTGCAAAGATAAAGCAAACCTAAACGGTCTTCTCCAAATTTTCCACCAAATTCTCCAAATTTCTAGAGAAAAGGGACATTGAAAAAAAGGTGAGTTATGCTTTCTTCACCGCAGCCACATAACAAATAGAGAGAAGGCCCACAAAAACCTCGTTTCTTGATGTTCTCCTAGGTTAGGCTCATGTTATGACTCAACAACCATAAGAACATATTACAATTTGGCTACCCATCCTTGTTCCAAATATGTTTCCACCAAGGATAAGCTCTCACCAAAGCCTAGTGGGACACCAAAGTAGCATACCCTTGAGCAACAAAGAAGATACCCTTCAATTCATGACCCCACACTAGCAAATTACTATCCTCTAAAGAACAACAAGGCATCTCAACCTAAATATATGCTAAAATACTTCCCTCATGAAAACCACCATCTGGTCGACTATCAAGATTTCACCACTAATAAACTCTAGTGCCTCCCAAATAAGGTGAACATTTGAAACTACTTACCCTGTACCACCCAACAACCATAGAAATCTCACTTAGAGGTCAAAGATGAGGGAATGAAGAAAGAATTGGAGGGTAACTATCCCATGAATCATTCTAAAAAGATCCTACTCCCCTTTTTGAATGATCCAAAAAAGACTCTCCTTGATAATATTTGAATGCCTCTTAATAGTGCTCCAAATAATATAAATTTTACTAGACAAATCCATATATGGAATGTCCTCACTAGCCACCCGACCCAAGTATTTAAAGTTTAGAACATGTGCCCATGGCTTCTCAAGAAATTTACACCACCTCCAATATAGGTTAACCTCCAAAGAAAGACTATTCTTCTTCGATTGCCTAAGCCCAAGGCCACCATTCTCCTTTGATCTGCAAACATGATCCCACCTCACCAAACTCCATTTCCTTATATCAAGATTCCTTACCCATAAAAATTTATTGGCAAGGGATTCAAGCTCCTTGAGCACACTATTGGGAGCAGATAACACCATGAACCTACACAAAGGGAAATCCTAGAGGATAGAAGACACAAGAGTCACCTTGCCAGCCAAAGAAAGTTTTTTAAAGGTCCAGTGGTTGATCTTAGCCCATAATTTATCCAAGATCTTTTGCTGATCATTCCTCTTCAAGTTTTCAACACAAAGGAGAATCCCCAAATGCTCCAAGGGAAGCTTACCAATCTGAAAATGAAGAATGTTGGCTATTATGCGCTAGATCAAATCATGATCATTGAAGAAAAGGATCTAATAATTACCCTCATTGATCTGCTAGTCAAACACAACCAAATGAACATATAGAGCTTTCTTGGAGTTAACTGCCTCCTCAATACTAGCAACACCCATGACAGTGGTGTCACCCACAAATTAGAGATGATTTTGTGCTTCCAAACCCTACACCCACACCCAATACCAACCACGAATCGAGCCTCTATCTCCATGTTGTTTTAGCAATCACCCAAAACCTTCAACCATCAAAATAAACAGATAAGGGGAAAGAGGATCCCCTTTCTCGAGTCCCCAACTAGCAGAAAAGTTGGGTGGGGGGGATCCATTAACAAGAACTGAGAAGGAAGATGTGGTCACATAGCTCATAACCCATGAGACCCACTTGGAGTGGAAACTAAAAGCAAAAAGTAGACGCTAAAGTAAAGACCACTTGAATATGTCATAAGCTTTGGACATATCCAATTTGATTCAAACATGGATTTATCTTTGGAAGAGGACATGGAGTGAATAGTTTTAGCTACCACCACAATACCATCCGCAATTTGCATACCCTTGACAAAACCACCCTTCTCCAATGAAATCAAGGAATCCAAACACGTCTTCAATCTTTCAACAATAAACTTAGTAATAATCTTGTAGGCCACATTGCATAACGTAATAGGCCAAAAAGGTTCTAAGGAATTGGCGCCCTCTTTCTTTGGAATCAAACTCAAGGAAGGTGGAAGTTATAGCCTTAAGAATCTGCTTGTTAGAATAAGACTCCTGAACCACCTCCAAAAAATCCATTTTGATGGTATCCCAAAAATCCTCAAAGAACTCAATGGGAAACCTTCATGGCCAGGGGCGTTACCTTTCCTCATCTAGAATACAATTTCCTCAAGTTTCACCAAAGAGATGGGCACCAAAAGAGAATTAATCTTCATTGAGACCGAAGGGGGGATGTAGACCAGGACTAGATTCTCCTTCTCCAAGGAAAGAGGACTATCCTCAAAGAAGAGAGAAGAAAAGAAATGGACCACCTCCTCAGTAATAGCTTGATGCAAGTTTAACTATTCCCCTTGATTTGATAAGAGAGAGGAAATCATATTTCCACCTCTAAGTGCCTTAATCGAATTATGAAAGAAAGAAATATTCCTATTGTCTTCTTTGAGCTAGTTAACCTAAGATTTTTGTTTCCAAAAAATCTCCTCTTAAAGCTCCCATTCTACAGGCTCCTTGAAGCACTTGGTTTCTTCCTAAAGCAAATTCATGGTCATCCCCTCTTCCTTGATTTTGAAAGTGATGCAATCAAGTCAATCCTGCTGTGCCCAATCAAAAATTTTGGTTCATTAAGGCATTTTGTAAAGAGTGGTCAAAGTCTTGTAAAAAGTTTCCTCAAAAGTCAAAGTTTCTACTTTTAGAAATTTTCTAAAAATAGACTTGATATAAAGTTTTTTGGGTTTGTTGTCAAATCGATGCTGGAAAAAATTTCTAAAAATAGAAAGTTTCATAAATAGAATATTTTTTTGGAGGGCTCTAATTGATTATGATTGGTCGAAAATACTTCCCAATTAGGCTAGTTTGGTCAAAATCATCAAAAGGTTAGGATTTTTTTGGTGGGTTAATTCTTCTTTTTCAGAAGGCGAAGGACGAGATTTAAGGTAATCAATGGAGGATTATCTACTACCAAGTATCAGATTAAAAGTCTCAAAATGTTGTGCAAGAAATGTCAAATTGTCAATGATCAAGAAAAGGTGGAGTTCACATGAAACAGAGGTGAATTTGAAAATGTTGATATTTATAAAAAAAATCTTCTAGGATGTCTAGGCACCCTTGTCTAGTTAGGGCACCTAGCATTTGGTGCCTTAATCATTTTTGGCCTCCATCATTTGTTGTTTGAAAACAGTGAATCTTTCCTGTCAATAACCTTCAGCTACTTGAAAAATAGGATAAAAGCAACATTAAAGGTTGAGAAATGTTGGAAAACATATCACATAGGTTTAGAAAATTTAGTATTGCTCAACATCTAGATGCAAGTGTCTCTCATCTCGAGGAAATTAGTGATCAACAAATGCAAATGGAAAAGGTGGCTATCAGGGATGAAAGAAAGATGAAAATCATTAAAATTTGGCTAAGGAATGGGATCCTAGGCACCCCTATCAACTAGGGGCACTTGGGTTTTCAACACTTAGAATATTTTTGACCCTGGTATGCCTTGTTTCTTGTTCAGCCTTCATTGGTCACTTTTGGGGTTTGCAATCATGATCAAATTACATGTCGAATGCCGATGTGAAGTTGGGGATCACTTCAGTAGTGGTTGAGCATGATATTTCCATGGTCAAATAGATTTTATTAGTTGGAAATACTAGATTGCTAGCTCATTGAAGTTGGAGGCAGGCCTCGTTGGAAGTAGAGGCAAGCAAAAGTTGAAAAATGAAGAAAATGGCTAACATTGGATAGGTTTTACATGTTTTATGATGTCATCAAATGTAATTTTTTTTCCAAAAACGTGTCTTCATGTGTGTGATTTTTGCAACTACAAAGAAGGAATTCACTATTGCACGTGCAAATGGACTCAAATTTTTGCATACAAAGTTTCTATCTTCATGGATAGACTTCAAATTTTTAGGGCTTTTGCAAAGAAGCATTTTTTCATCTTCAAACTCTATTCAAGAAGGCTTTTGGCATTAATTCTTCATATAAAATAGGTTGGCATCCATAGGAAGAAAAATATCATTTTCTTCTCATCAAGATTTTGAATTTCAAATGGAGTGCTTTTAGTGTTCTTCATGGATTCAGAATTGGGAAGCATAGAGGCATGCTTTTTAATGGTCCAATATTCTAGGTCATCACATTTCAGAAACAAGTGGTTAGTTTTTTAGTTTTCATCAATCTAGGTCCATCTACTTTTTGCTCCTCTTGAAGATTGGGAAATTTTATATTCCCAAAAATCCTCTTTTGTGGTGCTTTTTTGAGAATCCCTCAGCTTTTTCAAAAGTTGATGAATTGGGTCTCTTCAAAACATGATTGTCTACAAAACCCAAACCTCATATTTTTTTTGGGAATCCACTTTTTGGAGAGAAATTAGTCACCTTTTTGGGGCAGCAAAGACTTCCAAGAATAGAACTAAAAGTAGTTGTTAACTCGATGCCTTTTCTAAGTTTAACTTGCAATTCTGGGTTCATGCTTATCTATTCTTTCCCTGCTTGTAAATCGGTTAACTAATTTTAGCAGGTGGTTGGTTAGTTGTCTTGTGTTAGTGTAAGAAATAAATCTTGCGAGTTGGCAAGACTAGTTAGCTTAAAGAAAGAAGATTTTAGGGTTACCTACTCCTTGTTTGTGTATAAATAAGGGCAACCTCGCGCATTATTTTCTAACTGTTATTGTAAGAGCTAATGTGTAAGTCTGTATTGCTGCAAATTGTTGTTCAGTTACCATTCAACTTGTGTCAAGTGTAATTTGGTGCTTGATCGCACATTGTAAGCCCATCTTTGCTATAATATACTGTCCCAAAACTATAACTATTGTTAGAAATTGAGAAAAGTGAAAACTTATTCCTTCTTTTCTCTAATTTACTTGTTCGATCTCTTTCAATTTCTTCTCTTATGTGTTTTTCTTGTATAATCTTTATTTCAACTTACATCTTATAAGTACAATGAGTCTTCAAGTGTGATCTAGAAGTAAGTTTATTTAAGCTTCTATGTTAGTCAAATCATTCCTCATTTACTTTTGACTCTCAAGGTCTGAGTTTACTTGATTTGTCAAAAGCATCTATAATTTAGGCCTAAATAATTGTCTCTCTTCTCATAAATTGATGTCCTCTTTCCTTCATAAGTAATAAGCATTCACAAATGAAATTGATAAATATTCCTCATTGATAACTATTTCTAACTCCTTTTAAATTTGTGCTTCCCTTAATATTCTTAACCTTTCCCAGAAAAATACTTTCTTCTCTTCACAACCAAACCCAACGAGACAGAATGAAGAAATTCCAAGAGAATACTATTTTCCAAGCATAGGCCATTGACTCTCCCAAAAATGGCACTAGTTATTTGTAGTTCGAAGTTTGGGAAAAGAGAAAACCTCAACTACAACATAAAGAGTTTTATAACCTTGTGCTCTTAGCTGAGAATAAAAATATTGGCAGTAGTTTAGTATTCTTTTTAAGCATCATCAGCAAAGAGGGAGCTTCCCCTCCTAATTTGAAGAGTAGTTTAACTGTGCATAGTTTTCCGTTTCTATTTTGCATTCCCAAGGTGTAAATTGAAACACCAACAGATCTTGAATATGTTTCCACCTATGAAAGAGATTACCAAAAACTATTTTATTCCATTTCTTAAGCTTGAACTTGAAAAATTGAAGCCTCTTGAAGGAGACCATTTTCGTGCCAAAGGTAGGCCTCCCTTCAATCCACCACTGATCCACAAGTTGGTGTAGGCTATAATTCCCGAGCCACATCAATTGGAATTTAAAAGGGGGTTGCCTAAACACAGAGTATTGAGAAGAGAATTGAATCGACAAATGATCAGACGCCTTCCACCCTAGGATCTGAAAAGAAGAAGTCTAATAATTAGTAATCCATTCAATAGACACTAGAAACTTGTCTAGCCTCTCATAAATAGAGCCCTCCCCACATCTCCAATTATTCTAGGTAAAGGTTCCATTAATTGGATGAGCATCCACTAAATTGAGAAACTTGATATTGTCACGCCCATGCCATGATCAAGACCACAACACTAAAATATAAAAACCAAGCAACTAAATAAATAACAATATTAGTTATTACATATTTGCTAGTTGACCCTCATTATTCTGGTGCTACTTTTGAAATAGAAATTTAAATTAATTTATTACATTAGTCTAGCTGACCATACTAGCCGACCCATATCTGGGTGCTGAAGTATAAGGAAAATATAAGTTTGAGGTGAAGAGGTAATAAGCAGGATGATATATTTAAGAGCAATGAATTATGTGAATAAGGTATGCAACAATTATCTTTAAAGTAGGTTTATTGAAGGCAACAATTAAGAAGAGGCAATGATTCAAATTATAATTAGTTTTAAAAAGAAACCAACCTTCCCTAAAGGGATGTGCCCATTCAAAGGTGGTGACTATTCCAAGGATGTTTCTTCTCATGAAGAGGCATAGGGAAGATATAAATACTGAGTGAAATAAAGGAAAAAGGAGGAAAAAGAAGAAGTTTGAAACATATCTTTGAGCAATAGCAGGACATAATAAGATAAGTTGATATATGTATATATATATATACACACATATAATATATATATATATAAATAAAATTTATTATTATGCAATAATGATGCTTTAAAAAATTATTATCAATATCTATTCGTAATTATTTATTGGATCTAATCTATTTGTTTCTCATTAAACAATATGTTTTGAATATTCATAACAATTGATTGGAGAAAAACAGAGTGTGTTTGGAAACAAACAAGCAAGGTAATGATCACTAAGTCAAACACAAGAAATCAAGGTTTACATTTCCTAAATCAGAATAATCATTGGTCATTACTAGTGCAGCAATCCATTTACCCAAACTAGTGGTATGGGACCAAATTTACAGTCATACAAGGCAACACAATTCAATATGAATGACTATAATTTTTTAATTGGGCATTCCAATTACTAATAATATATTGCTACTATTATCATATCATTAAATTTGATTAACCATTTTTTTCATATGCTTTGAATGTTTAGCCATGGTGAAAGGAACTAAGACTACAAGAGGGGAATGGTGATGGGGAACTCTCCTAGGTACACCACCTCAAATGGGGACCTGATGAGCCTTAGGAGGCCAAGGTGACCATATTTCCTTTGGGCTTAGGAGAGATGGCATTTTTAGGGAACCCATTGGAATCTCACTCCTCTATCATGGATAACCAACATAGGAGGTCAAATCATAGGGAGAAGAAATTGATTGGAAGGATGAGGGGATAATGGAAAAGACACCTCCTAGATAGATCACCTCATATGAATAACATACACCACACAAGGCCAAGGGAGATGGTATATCCCCTTAGGTCTAGGGAGAAAGGGCCCAAGGCACCCCATCAAACCACATTCTCCCATTCTCTCATATGATTAAACCCTTTAAGGATGTTAGAGTACTTTGTGATTGAATTAATGTTGGCCCTAATTTTATTGATATCTAATTATGGAAATATGCTAATTATTATTATTGAGGTAAATGATTCTAACTTTTTAATTAGTATGATTATGGTAAATGGTTCTAACCTATGTGTAGGGTTTCAAGCAAGACTTCAATTAGTGGAAAGGTATTATCTAACCCCATTATTATTTAAATTGAGGAAAATTTGGGGCACTCTCAATTAGGGGACATTACAAATATTGTCTCAAAGCAAGGAAGAAGAAGGCCTCAACCAACAAATCCCCCCAAATTTTCCTCCAAGGTGCATATAGAATTAAAGTCTCTTGCCAAAATCCAAGGGCAAGAAGGAGCAAGAGAAAAAAGAATTCTAGTATGAGACCAGAGTAGAGTCTTACCAAGAAAATCATTAGGCGCATACACATTGGTTGATAGAACTATCATTCCTGAATCAAAACAATATGCCAACAAAGAAAGGGAGTTCCTTCTAGCCATTGACCATAGAGGCGAGATCTTGCAAGGGTCCCAAATACATGCCACATCTCCAACAAAACCATGAGATCTAACACATTGGAAATAACCTCTCCAAATTTTGGGAGCATTCTTCATCATATCTTCAATAGGAAGCTTGGTCTCCTGAAGGAAAAGAATATCCAAATTATGATCACAAACTAAATCATGAGTAGTCTTTTGTCTAGGGATGCTACCCAAACCCCTAGCATTCTAGGATAACACAATCATTTATGAGAGGAAGAAAATTGGGAGACTAATGTCTTAATAAAACCAAATTACACACAAGATTCTCTCATAATCTTCATCTTCTCCAAGTCCTTCTTTCTCCCAACTTTAACCATCTTGTCACCAGTCACTTTCTTTAAGCTTTTCTAGTAGATTCCTAAGAGAGGCCCATTCTTGTTTTTACCATTATCCTTAGCCCTAGAATTAGTTTCCAACTCATTTAGAAATTCCTCCAAGGGATTAGGAGCACCTACAGTCTCCTACCCATGATTCCCCAACTCAATTTGGAATGAAGATGGAACAAGTCCATCCTTCAAAATTGCATGCATGTCAGGAGAACATAGGGTGTTGACCAAGAGGACCTAATCCTTCGAATCCTTCGAAAACCTAAGTCCCAAAGCTATGATCGTTTTCCATTGAATCCATTTCCTCAATGTTTTCAAGAACATCAAATCTATTGGAAGAGACCTTTCTGAGAAAGGTTTTTTTTTGGTGGTTTGAAACCTTTTCTTTCAACTGGGATTTCATAAGTATAAATCCATTTGGATTAGGCTCATCATTTTGAATCAATGCTTTAACTTTTTCTTCGGAAGTATTTGCATGCACACCTGGCGGAGGGTGTTGGATTTAAGCTCGTAAATTTTAGGGTAGTTTATTTGCAATTACATGTATTCATGGTAGGTACACTAACAGAAGAGAAGGGATTCATAATCCACCTATTGAATCCAACACATATCTCCCATCCTGATTTCAAGAGACTCTGGTAAGGGTTATTTAAATTAATTTTTATACACAAACGAGCAAAAAAGGTTACCCTTCGATCAAGAGTATGACGAGATGGGCCCAATGGTTTCCCTAAAATAGATGCAATAGAATGCAATATTTCCTTGTGCCAAAACACCATCAAAAGATGGGGTAGACAAATCCAGACCAAAATTCTCGTTGATATCTCTCTTGTTGGATCAAACCCCAGATGCCATGGTTTGATGAAAGTCCTACTTGATTGTGAAAATATAGGCCCCCTTCAAAAACTTCATTATAATTTGCAATTCAAGAGAAGGCCACAAAGAAATACCCATTAGCTCCCAAAATAACTTCTAAATCTTCTTCAAGATTCTAGTTGCTATAGACCCAATTTTCTAGAAAAGGTAAAGAAATATAGACCCCCATGAATTTTCAAATAAGCACATGCTCATATAGATACAATACATCCTTGGCTATTGAATCTTGGATGATCACCACCACCAGGTGATCTTTACATCTCTCCAAACACCCATTGAATTTTGGATGAAAGCTTTGAGTTTGATTGTTCTTCAACTCCTCTGTCACATGCAAGAGGAAATTTATCACATCCTCATGACCAAAGGATGAAGAAACCTTGTCGATGATAGCATCTTTAAAAGAAACTAAATGAGGACCATCCCTCGGACACTCTACATGGGCCATGCAGCCTACACAACCAAACACCCACAAAAAGTACATGAAAAGACAAAACAATGCAACACGAAAAGAAAAGAAAAAAAAAAGCTAAAATATGTGAAGAAGTGGCCAGAAAGGGAAGAAATCCCCCACAGCTCAATGCCACACCAGCGCAAGCTTGAGAGACAACCCGCAAGCTTACTTGGCTACATAGGCCTATAAAACCTACATAGCATCCTCTTCCCTGAAATGCTTCTATTTAATTAACATCTTATATAATGCCTCTTAGTATAATTATATATGTTGAATATTTTTGTGATTCAATATTACTAGCACTTGCACCAGAAGGGGTGCAAGGGTTACACCGATAGAAAATTATAAGAAAACCATGACAAGTGACTTACCTCAAGATTCTGCTCAAGTTGTGTCATCTATCAACAATGTTGATGAGGAAAAATGGGCAGAGTTTGCAGGAAAAATTGAAACAGCCCCTTCACAGCAGAATTTTGTTTTAAATTGAAAAACCCAAAACCAATCTCCCTACAACCTTCATTTTTTGTTTGTGTAGAATTTGCATTGCAAAGAAATGAGTAGTGAACTTCATCACACCTAGTAAAAGGAATTCTTTTGTCCTCTGTGAAGGTGCACATCACACTCAACACCTATGTGAAGTTGCACATCACACTCAACACCCTGATGCGATTGTACATGAATTTCATAATAGTGTAGCCCTTTAGCAAAAGCTCTTTAACCTTGTTAAGTTTTCCAGTGTCATCTAAAACCCAATAAAGATAGTGTGTTGTGCATGGTCTGCTAAAGAAAGCACAATATACTTTTGCATCGGTTATTTCTACAGTTGCTGAGAAACTCAATTTTGGGAACATAGACAACATATCAGTCCCCATACCCAAAATTTCTGGTGAATCATTTACATATAAAATAGCCGTCTCCTTATTCATTTAACTCACGTACCCTAATTTGATTGGCGTCCCCGTCCTTGTACCAGTACCTTGCATCTCCCAGAAACTATGGTTATTTCCTAGTAGAACACAAGTAGCAACATTTTTTGTAATTATTTCAACCATATTTTGTGGTCCTATGTCAATGATCACCTCATCAAATAGCTCAAACAAAACATCTGTAGATTTGAATCTATCTAATGCATCCATGAAATTTAGAAGTATTGTGCCAATGTTGCATGAGACAAGGTAGTTGACAATAGTAAAGTTCTTTTCCAAACAAGCAAATATTCAAAGAACAAATGCCACACAAGCAAGCCTTTTGGACAAAACACAAAGATCGGGACCAATTATTTTGATATACTTTTCCAGACAGCTTAGCGCATACTTATGTAATGGTTGGTGATCTACACACAAGATCTTTGTATTAATAATGTTAAGATATAGTACATCGTATTTCCTTTTGGTTGATCTGATTTTAGGAATTGTGGCCTATTGAATACCAATCGATGTAAAGTAGATCATTCTTCTGTTATGCTACAAACATTGGAAGAACTCTAGAGCCATCTGATGTACAAGATCTACACTTGGTATACCAAAAATGGCCTCTTTGAATTCTCATGTCAAGTGTGGATGTGTGACAAGCCTTGCCTTTGGCTATTCAAATAATTCATTTCTGATTCTTCAAATTTAAGAAAGAATTATTCTTATTCCATTTTTTGCTGAAAAGTAGCACAAACTCTCTCTCACAGACACATATTGATCAAGAATCTATTACTCCTACCCCAAATTTATTCTAATTCTTCAAATTTAAGTAAGAATTATTCTTATTCCATTTTTTGTTGAAAAGTAGCACAAACTCTCTCACACACACACACATATTGATCAAGAATCTATTACTCCTACCCCAAATGTTTGCATATTCAGACTAATCAAACAATAGTGCAAATAAGGAAAAACAGATAACCATAGAGATTCACTGCTTTTATCATTTGTGCAACTATATCTAATTGAGCTTTAGAGATAAATATATCTTCTGTAGCTACCACAACATGTTTTTAGACTATAGGTGTTGTAAATTGTGGCTGAAATTTTGTGCCAAGAACTCTAGCCTTTTGCACACAATGGTAATTATCATATAAATTGAATGCAAGAATTATGAGAGCTGGAACAGTTTCAGCTTGGATATCCCCATTCTGATCATGCAAATTCAAGTCTAAAACCTGTAGGATACTTTCATGTCTTGCTTTCTTCCCTATTCTAGATAGTTGAGTCAAAGATCTGCACATTTTAGTTGTTGGCATGAGATTGGTGATACAATGATAAGTGATAAGCCTTATTTCTCAAGGAAGAAAACCATCTAATCCTCTGCATTGAGAAAGGCTAGTAGCCTTTTGCTAAGGGTGCCCTCCAAATTTTAATTATAAATTGGTGTCCATATTTCTAGTTATGCTAGGTGTCCCAAAGTTACAATCACTTCATAAAGTAATGACATTGTACTGGTTTGTTCATTGCACTTACAAGCGTCAAAGTGGAAGAGAGTGTTTTCATGACTGCATACAAAAACATCTTGTCTATGCCTATTTTATGCAAGTGAACAAGAACCAGGTACCAGTTAGTTCTTCTTGATGATTTTGCAAGATGTATTTTGATATGTTGGAAAATGTTTGCACATCACTTAACCTGTTACTATAAAACAAATTCGGACTCTAATCAAGAGAAAGCATTTGAGTGGGGAATGTTGAAAGTGCAATTTTTTGATGCTTAACGGGCTTCCCTAGGGTTTAGATTTGATTTCTCCCCTTGTCATTTGGAAATTGTGGATGGCCCCACAAAAATTTGTTACTCATCATACATTTACAACATCAAATCCCATTAAAATTTGCATATATGTTATTTATTTTTCATCTAAATCAACATATTTTGAGAGGTAACGAGTTTTGAATTCTTTTAAAAATTCCTTTCATGTGGAGTGTTTTTATAGGGATTCTTAACTGTCTTATTTCTGGACTTACTTGTATGAACCAATTTTTGTTAGTACTAGCTAATACTGACTTATTAATCCTTTTATAGGGATTCTTAACTGTCTTATTTCTGGACTTACTTGTATGAACCAATTTTTGTTAGTACTAGCTAATATTGACTTATTAATCCTTTTGCTTTTGTGCAAGATCTTAAGTGCTTTGTGTTCTCCCTCGTTGGCTTACACTTCAAGATAAAACCTATCTAAGTATTGTAGTGCAACATTTTGAAAGATGTTATATGATATGAAATATATTAAAGAGCATGGAATATGTGAATGAAAATTTCTTATAATTATTAGAAACTGTGTAATGGCTATTGTGTTTATATATTGAGGAAGGTGGTGGTTAGTTGCTTGTGTTGTATCCTGGCAACTATAACTCAATGTGAGATTTTTGGGTGATGTCCTACAGTCACTGGATTACTTACTCTATATGTTAATATGTTAGAGAGTGTGTGTGGATGTCACCTGTTACATTAATAATAAGTGGTAAATCATGGAATGAATAAACTTAGAAAAATCTAGATTTTTTCATTAAAAAAATTAAGTATTATTTGATTTTGAAATATATACATACAGATTTAAAACATAAAGCAATGAAAATGAAAAAAGAAAGTTACCATCAAATAGATAAAAAACATTGCAAAAAAGAAAATCCAATCACGATCAGAACTCAGAAATCTTGAAGATGCCTCTTTCAAAATTTCAGTCACAAACAATTGCTTGAGGCACTAATCAAGATCATTGACATATGTCTTTACATTTTATCTATATGGACTATAGAAGGAATCTAAGCTTCAAACAAGTTATTGAATAATTTTTACCTCACTGTACATTATCAAATTCAATGTTCTTAATCCTTTGGTCAAACATTAACTACTTAATAAGGTAGTTTACATACATCGCTAACACTAAAACCACATTCAGACAAGGAAAAAACTAAGAGATATTATGATTTATTAAGCTATCAAATCTTAGCAGTAGATCTTATTACCCACAACCCAAATGAATGGATTGCTTGTCTCTCATATGGTAAGTTTTGATATTGTCTCCTACATAGAAGAGCTGGTTAATATTATACAATATTTTTATGTCCACACTATCTACATGGATAATTAGAAGCAGGTTTAGGTAGAGCATTTTTCATTCATGCTTTCCCTGCATAACTGGAACTAATGCTCTTAATCTTGCCCTCATAGCTTCATTTCTAGGCCAATGATGCAATAATTAAAATATCTTTATAGTAGTGATAAGTAAAATATCTTTACAGTAGTGATAAATAAACGCTGAGATATATAAACTAAAATGCGAGCCAGATTTATCAAGATATTTTCTATGGCATCAAATCGTGTTTACCAAGGAATGAAGACAAGATTGATAAAAAGGGAATGAAGTGAGAGAGGAACCAGGATATAGATGTAGGATGTTACATGAAGAAAGGGAAGGGGCATAAGAAACCTAGAAGACAACCAAAAAATATGATCTTTTGGTGGAACGATTGTTCAGGATAAATGGAAAATGACAGAGATAGGTTATCTTGCAAGTGCAGTGAATACCACAAAATGGAAAGAGTAGTAATAAAGCCTATGCAGGGAACAAACATAAATAAGAGCTTGAGGTATGGAAGGTAACAAGGAAGACACGGTTTCAAAGCCAGTTACAGAACAGATCCAATTTCTCCTCTTGCAGGTACTTCTCTAAATAGGATTATATATTTTCCACCTAGGCTTCTCCGTACTTTGCCATTACAGCTGATGTTGATATACACAGGCTTGCTCTATCACATGGTCAATAAGCTCGTTTTCATCATCCAAATTGTTCACAATCGCCTAAAAACACACAAAAAAAGAACAGAGTTCAGTTTTGGGAAAGAGAAATCTGAAACAAGAAAAAGCAGAGGAAAATGATTGCAAGAGAAGGAGGGTACCTGAACGCATGTTACAGTCTGAAAGTAGTGATACTCCTGCGTAAAGTCTGGAAGGCCAATGGTACGATGAAGAATATGGTTGGTTCCATAGTCGTTGGGGTTGGGGTCCCCGACGATGCATATGGCTCGAAGATTCTCACTGTAAGCCCTTGCAATGGCGTTGATCACAAAGAGACTGCCAACAGTGAAGGTGAAAACGCAGTCTCCCACGCCTGTGGAGCGTGCGTAGCCATCCGCGGCGTAGCCCACTCTGAGATCGTTGCAGCACCCCACCAAACAATCTACCTACAGTTGTCGATTCAATCAATAAATAAAGAGGATGAAAATATCAGGGTTTTAGGGCACATGCGAGATGGAAATCCGATTCCATTCCAGTCAAAAATCTGATTTAGGAGATCTGCAAATTAAATGCATACGACGAGGAACAGACAAGCAAATTGTATGACGGTGCGTTGAAATTGTTTCACGGAGCGGTAATCCAGCGTGAGACAGGCTTCGGCAGAAACTTCCTACAATATATAGCCTATCAGCTAATTATACTAATGGGGATTGCAACCTTTACACTAAATAATATTATAATAAATTTACATTTCAACTACCTTGGTTGAAAAAATCCCAAAGCTATAACAATATGAAGGGGTTGTTTAACAAAATACCTTAAATTTATAGAAATTTTATACGTTATCCATCTATAATAATAAAATTTCTATGTCGATATGGGCATGTTTCGGTGGTCAAGTTGCTTGGTTGTTGTGGCGGCCACCTGAGTTCAAATCCTCGTTGGGTCATTGTGCTCGCAGGCCTTGTGCCTTCGGGTTTGCCTTCGCTGGGCCAATGTGCTTGCGGATTTGGTTGTTTCTTGTGATTTCTTGTACCCGGTTCATAGCTCCGGTCAAAAGCGTTTACCCCTATGAGTGCATTGCACCTTTTTTTTTTTTTTAAAAAAATTTCTATAAAATTTCTTACTTTAAAATGTCTTCCTTTCTCTAAACTATTAGTGGATAGGGATGATATTAGTGGATAGGGATATCATCCATTCTATGAAAGTCTCATCAATTAAATCTAGAGTCTAATTTAAGATATATATTGTTTTATTTTCTTTTCACCTCCTTGCCTCTATCAATGAGTTGTAGGTGGTGATGAATGGTTTTCATTCCATAATTGTGAAGCATATGATTGAAGGAGCTCAATTTACAATGTGTAGTCCAAGGTTAGTGTATTTTTTTTAACTTCCAAGCACCTATTTCTTCACCATCAAATTTGCCATTGAACTCATTGTCTCTTTTCATTCTCTGAAGTCAAATAGAATACCAAATACAATACTAATAAACATTAATGAAATATTAGAATTCAATTAGTCTCTATGGCTTTTGACCAAGATATATTCTTGTAATAGCCATTGAATGATATATAACAACACACGTGATCAATTTTTGAACATCTTTTTGAGCTTCAATTTTTATATAATCCTTTAAAAAATTCATTTATTGGATGTCATTGTTTAACTAGACATATGTATCCATAAGTTTCTTGCATCTAGTGGTAGGTGGAGATGTGTTTATAAAACCAACATACTTTGAGATTATTTTGTTCTTCCATCCCATCTCATAATGGCAAGTAGATTTATTATTTCCTCTCTTCCAATTTGTAGATGCAAGAATTTCCATTCCAATTAGACCATGGGTAAACCTACATGGATATCATTAATTTCTACTTGATATGCACTTTTCATCAATCCTCGTGGAGATTGGAGTTGATATTATATTTAATATTAATAAAATTATATAGTTCTTGGTTATTTACAAGAATTCTAATTTATTTCCTTAGATCATATTTATAACATGATTTTCCAAGTAATCCACTATCATATTGGCTTCTTTGTAGGTGTGTTGAATTATGAAGGAATGTGAAGATTTGATATATGGTCAAACATGAGATTAAAAATTATTAATTTTTAAAATTTTGGATTTTCATTTTTGAATTGAGTTAATGATGATCATCAAATTATCTTGAATTTCAGAAGATTGTTTAATCCAAATTGAAGGCATGCTTGAAGACCTAGCATCAATGCCTGTGTCGTAGTTTTATTTTTCATTTATTATTATTTTCTTTGACATAGCAATGATTAGGTTCCCTTTGAATCTTTTATTTTATTTGAGTTTGAAAAGGGTAGTAAATAATAGTATACTTATTTTTAGAAAAAACATGTAAAAGACACTAAGAGATAATAGTCAGAAATAAATGTATCAAGAATAATATCTCTTGGTGTCTCTTACGTAAATATTTCTAAAAAGAGGCATGGAAGTAGTATCTCCAATTGCATCATATACATTTTATTTAAATGACTAAATAAAATAACTCTTAAGAGAATAAAATAATTCAACAATATCTCTCTACATTTTATAGATATATTTAAGATACTATAATACAAATATAGAAAAAAATCTTTAGTATCAAAAATTGAATCTTAATCACAAGTGAAGAATATTACTAAGATTATTGAAAACCCATATAATTTAAAATCAATACCAATTACGAGATTTATAGTGAAATCTAGAAAAAACAATTGATAAAAAAAATTATGAATAATTTCATTGATAGGAGATGAGTTGGTTTGTTGTCAAAGGGAGTCAAAAAGGGCTCTAGACAATAAAATTATGTTAAAGGGAATCTTTAGTCATCAAATATTTGAAGATTTGCATCATATTGAATCAATAATCCCCAAAGCTTTCTAAATTATTCTAATAAATTCATACAAAACAATAAGAAAATTAAATACAAAATGGTTCAAATTGAATTGTGTATTTAATTGTTATTAATTTATTCTAATTATCTTAATTAGTAATGAATGATTATGTTGAAGATGAGATAAATATTGATTTGATTGTTGGATTTGGAGTGATCAATTAATGATTAAGCATGTAGGTGATATTTTATTAGATAGAGAGCAAGAGTTTGAATCAATATTAGATCTATTTTATTAATTCTTGTTTTTACACCATTCAATTTTTATTTTTAAATTTCTGATTGAACTTGCAAACAAATCATAAGTTAGAATTTTTCTTAAAAAAAAACAAATATCTATCTTTTGTCATATTAAAATGTAAGAAAAATTAAAAAATATATAAAAATTAAAGTATTAGTATTTGACTGAAATTTCACCCCTTTTTCAGCCTTCGCCTTGTTTAAAGAATATAATAATATATTTATCTATTGATAAAGGCATGTGACTATTGTAGCCCTGAGCGGAAGTGATTTGATAAATAACTCTTTTAAAATAGATCTAATGGATCATGGAGTGTGACAACCGATAAACAATTCATTTTTTCTTTCAGTTCTTTGCTTTCATTCTGATAATGGATTACGGAATGTGATCCAAAACATTGATGCAAAAAAATTTACGCAATCAAATCCAGAAAATTGATATAAATAATCAATATGAAATGTGAAAACTTGATATCTCTAACTCTTTTAACGTTAACAAATATGTGTGTCCAATTATCTTTACTGTGAAGATGAGATTAGTATGACTGAATGTGTGATTATGGCCCAGGTGAATGCAACACAGACGACACAGTTATGGATCTCAGTTTCATGTGCAGGGAGTAATTCACTATGGAAGGTCAACAATTATAATGGTAGGATTACAAGAGCTTGAATTTTCTGCGGTGAATTGCTACGGTGAATTTGCCTGATGTCGTTCAGATGTGCGACAGCAAGAACAAGACATTCCATGCAATGAGATTGATAACTAGTTATTCAGGAGGATCTTCTAAAGGAAATGGTGTAACTATGACCAAGCAGTTGTGGTATACCCATGCTCGCTCTTCAATCAAAGCAATTTTCAGAAAACTGGCATATGAGGATTCTAACCTCCAGTGTGCAGGTCTGATGAATGCAATAGGATAATTATATCTATATGCATATGTTTAGTCGCAGTGGCTGTTTGATCTGTGTATTTATGAGTGGTAAGCTGCTTCTTTAGCTTCAAAATCCAACCTCCTCCCATGCATATCTGTAATCTCGACGGCCTTTGTTCTAAATGATTATATTTTGATATATCACAATAACTCTGTAAGATCTAACTCGATTATATTTTGTCGGTTGAAACATTCGCATAATGCTTGACGATGATAAATAACATGAATTTAACGATAATTTTATTATTTTTATAGTGAAGGCTGGAGATTGGCCAGTTCTTAACCTGCAACCAATTAAATGATCATATGATTATGAACAATGGCAATTTCGATAATAATAATAAAAAAATTGTTGGTAAATTATTTTAAATAAATAACTGGTACTTATCGGTGGCATAGTATAGGATTGAAATTTGTTAATGCGAGGTTTGTTATTTCAAATTCGACTTTTCTCTGTCTTTTTTCAAATGGATTAAGTTATTGAGGTGGAAACTGTTATATAGACAACACTTAAATTAGGTTCCCATTTCTCTTTAGAAATCTATGAATATTGTCAAGATTAATATGGTGTCTTCAACTCAAAGTTTGTTCAATGTCATCTTTTTAAAATACTTATGTTCAAGGTCATCTTTTATATATATATAGTGGAAATATCATATCTATTTTTAAAAAAAATTAATAATTATTTTTACGAAGTTTACAAATATATAATCCAATGATGTATATTTAATATTTTGTAAATTACATCATAATTCTTATTCCAAAATTTACTAATAAACATCATACTTATATATAGTTGGAATGGTGAAATATGCATACCCACCTAATTGTGTAAACTTGGGCTCATTCCCATATAATTTTGGGTCCATTTTGATGGAATAGAATATACAATTATATATCAATAAATGGCAATAGCTTGTGTAAACTCAAGGGCTCATTCTTCCATAATATTACTAATACCTATTTATATATTCTCCTACAACATTATTTTACATACATTTGAGTATAATTACACATATTTGACATTGAATCATGGTCTTTATTGTCACCCATTTCTAAACATTTAGTATTTTATGAAATCTTACCACTTTCATGTCCTAGGTTAATCCTTCATGTGTAGGATTCATTATGTTTGATCACTTATATGTGGTCTAACTATTGGCAAGACAAATGGGGAAGTGTAGTATGGCTCAGATCTATACCCCAGTACTTCTTATGTAGTCTATTTATAGCCAAAGGATACACTAAGAGAAACAAGCACATTCAATAAGAATCTAGAAGGCATATATATCATATATACCATAATAATATCAAAGAAAATATTCATACATCCATCACACACATATGTAATCCTTATAACTCCTTTATATTATATCATAAATATGTACAAAAGGTAGGTCTTAGTCTACGCTTCAATATTATATTTACTTAAATATTTATATCTTATTTTTATTCACTTATGATTTACATTGCATATATACATTCATTCTCTTGAAGGGACATGATCCCTAACTATGGCCAATGCCCTTTCCCGGTACCACCAACCTTTTTTGGTAGCCTACAACATGCCCTGCTTCGATCTATGACTTGTTAACATCATCCCCCCTTTTAAAATGTTGTCTTGTCCTCATGACATAATGCTCAGTTGGGAAGGAGTGCTAGTATTGTATCTTTAGTCTAGCCATGGTAGAAGTCTGGTGTGCCTATGCTTGCAACAATGTACCTATTTATCATTGGATTTGTGCAAGTGTAAGTTTTTCCTCCTAGAGATTGACTAGGATTGAAATATGTTTCGTAATTTGCTTGGCTTCTTCCAAAATGAGTTGGAGGAATCTTAACTCGCTACTGATAGTATCCCTCAACTATTGTATTAGTTCCTTTACTAGTTCCCTTTGATTATGGAGTTGTTGTAACTGTATATGGAGGTTCTTCACTTGATCCCTTATAATTTTGAATGGGTCTTGCATAGGATCATATGCTACTTGTGTTATTTGATCCTCAAATTGTAGCATCTATGTGTGTAGGCTCTTTGTTATATTAGGCCATTGTAAGATAAATTGGTATACGACTCTAGCTTATTGGATACTATCTCCCAAATGTTTGATCTATGTTTCCAGTTGGGAGTGTGCAGTAGCACATATTTTCATGAATTATTCTATTTCTTCTTTATGAGCTCTTCTTGAGCCTCTTTTCTTATGTTGTCCATTTCAAAGTCTAACTCTACTTGTAGACCTATGACCAATTGCTTGAGTTATTGCAGTGAAGAGAGGGATTTATCTTGAGAAAAATGTGGGATTTCCCCTTGAAGTGTGTCCACCACTTCTTGTATTTGCTTTGTATGTTGTACATGTTCCTATAGGAGCTCTTCCTGGATGGTAGCATAAAATTTTTTTCCTACCCTCATCTTTTGAGAGGTGAGATGCTGGACAAGTCAACTTGTGACCCTACCAATGATAGTTGCAGTAGCTGGGGAGATGATATCGTTTGAATCTTTTGTTGTTGTGCCAAAACAATCTTAATTGTGGAGATGGTATCTAAGAGCATAGATACCTCTCCAAAATTTTCTTTATTCTTTTCTTCTCCTTTGGAACTATTTTCTTTCTCTTCTTATTTCTCAATATTGTCTCCTAGATTGGTCCCTATCTCCCCAAGAGTGTTGTCCTCTGAGGTCAAGCCCTCAACTTGCTCCTCTTTATTTTCTAACATCCCTTTATAGAGCTTCCAAGTGACTTCTTTGGTTTCTTTCTGAATAGCTTCCATATTTTTTGGATTGTCTTCTATGAGCCTATCAATCCTTTGTTTGGTCTAGAGCTCTTGGGCTTGTGCCTAAGCTAGTGTTTTCTTTCCCTCCTTAGTGATATTTGGGCTGACTTTTGTAATTGCTTTGTCTCATATTTCTTCATCTATTTCCAAGGCCTTAGACTATTTTTCCCCTATTGCTACCCCAATCTCCTCCATAAACTCTTTCATTGCCTCCTAGAGGCCTTTATTGGAGTGGTTCACATATTTGACTAGACATTGAATTTTTTTATATTTGTTATCTTCATTGAAGTTTGCATACATTTTGAGGAGTTGCAATAGAATCTCATGGCTGAAAATTGCTTTGTAGGATGCCAAGATGTCAATAAGCTCTTCTGATTGCTTTGGGGATTCTTACATCTACTTCAATTTCTCTGGATTTACTGGCAGAGGTACTAGAACTCACTATCCTCTTTTCTTCTTCCTAAGAGGCTACTCAACCTCTTCTTCTTCCTCTGATATTTCTTCTACATTGTCTTATTTTTTCTCATCTTTTTTTCCCTTTTGGCCCTTTATTCAGGCCTTAGATACTATTGGTGCAGATGTTGCGGGGTCTTCTTATTCCCCATAGATTTTTTTTGTATCCTCCCCAACCTCCTTATGGAAGGTTTTGAGTATGCTACGATAGTTGTGAATTGTGTGAACCCTCCTTCCAATACACCCCATTTCTTTTGGAGTTTACTTTTGTTCTTCTCTAAGTCCTCCTTAGCTTCTTGGGTAATCTTTTTGTCCATTACTTCTTTATATGTACCAAAATTTTCTACGGTAGGATCCTTGGGATGCCAGAGTAAGGTTGCCACATATGCATCTATTTCTTATTTAGAGACTTCATAGGGTAGTTGTGGAATCCATACTGTATGTGGTTCTATTGCCTCCATGTATTTAGTGTAATCCTTGTACACTAGGAATGTAATTGTGTAAATGTATACTATTATGTGGATGCATAGGGAATCCTCTCCCTTTGTTGAATCTATTCTTAGAAGGTTTTAAAAAAACCCTAGTATATGGTATTGTATGGAGTTGTGTCCTAGAATTGATATATGTTGCACTTAATTTGTACTGCCACTATCTAGTTGAGTTTCCAGACCTTTCCCTTGAAATTTTCTAGTTCATTAAATAAAACATTAAACAAACTAGCAATGTACCATACCAAAAATGGTACTTGGAGGTTTTTATCTTCTAGATGTTCCCCCTTACCTTCTCCCCCATGAATTCATAGAGGTTGAATTGTTTTCCCTCCACCACCATTTGGTAGGTTGTGTCAATGGTGGTGGTTGTGGTGAAGTCCTCTCGATTGGAATAGTAGATCTTATAGGAAATTTCTATTACTGCATACTATACTACATCATTTGTGACAAATTTTAGATTCATACTTTTATCATCAAAGGTAGCTCCGATCAATTGTTCAACCTTTCTATTATCGATTGCCTTATTGGTTAGGATTCTACCTACCATCCTCAGCTCTATCACCATGTGGATGGCTTCCTTTATGATCTTACAGGGCTTGTCTAGGTACATGAATTCATCATGCACCTAACTCAACATGATTCAAACTAATGCATCCTCATCACAAAAATCCAGATATTATTTCTAGATATCAATGTTTTTCCTGCCAATCTCCATATACTCTGGTTTGTATGTTTTGTCATTGTCATCTAGAATTTTATGTTAGAGGTCTTTTAGCTTCATGTGATTGATCAATTTATACTATCTTCTCATGGATGTACCTCCAAACATCCTCCAAGTATACAAAACTATGGGGTATTGATGAGAATGTGTTGTCCTCGTCTATTTTGATCACCTTGTATGGGTATCTATTGAGTGTGGGTCGAGGCTTCTTAGAGAACTTTATTATGGTGGGAGTGTCCATTGGGATATCAAATTGTTGCAAAGTTTGGGAGGCTTGCTATGGTATGACCTTTGTTGATCATAAAATCTTGTGCCTCTCCAAACAACCTTATGGGAAATTTAGTGAATGGGGGATCTTTTTGTTAAACAGACGCATGACAACTGAGAGGGGGGGGGTGAATTAGTTGTCACAAAAATTCAAACTTAAAACTTTATATCAATTATCAAATCTTCAACCACACTATTCTATTATTAAATATGAGCTTGAAACATAGATAACAAAAGGTAAATCAACACAATGAACACCAAATTTTTAAGTGGAAAACCCAAAAAGGGAAAAACCGTGGTGAGGGTTAACTCACACTATGTAATATTTTAAAAAGGAGCCTCACTACCAAAAGGACTCATGGTCCAAGTACAAAGACTCATTTCCTACAAAAGGGCTCACTATCCAACAAGAGGCTCACTTCCAATAGAAAAATTATACAAAACAGAGTAAGGCTTTACATCCCAAAATGAATTGGAAAGATGCACTTGACATGTGCTGATACAATTCTAGATATGCTCACAACTATTTCCCTTCTAATCACACCTTATCATTCATTACCTCTTCACTATTTCCTTTGTCACTTTCCTACAGACTCACTGCAAATATTCACACACACACATTCACTCTTACTCACTCACACTCTCACTCAAACTATTCACCATATGCTTTTATATATATATACCCAATCTCCATCACAAGCACAAATTAGGTCGACTCCACAGAGTATTTTCAAAATTTATTTAACCATTATTATGTCTTCCCCAATAGTTAACAAAATATTTCCAAACACACAAAACAATCTTTAGCACATTCCATCATGTCGGCTCAGACCAAGAAATAGGTCACACATAAGTTTTCACATTAAATCAAACTTAACAAGTCAGCCAGGAATAATATTCAACACAACAAGGCAACAATCAATCTGATGGTTGCAACTACATTGTATGAAAACACCAAAGCACAAATTAACCTGATCATGCATACTTTTAACATCCATCAGTAGTTTCCCAAAAATCGCAACCAAAGATTATCAACCACAGAGAAGTGCAAACAAGAATACTAGATAGGCAACCAAAATACTAGACCAGCCACTGGAAAGGGTAAGCACTAGTATAAGAGTACCTGACCCAACTTCTAGCATACTACCAATGTGGTGACATCAATGATAACAAATATATAACTTTACTCATTTTTCCAACAATCTCCCCCTTTGTCATTGATGCCAAAATGTGAACCAAAAAAAAAAAATCTCTCCACTATCTCCAACACTCTCCCCCTTTGACATCAATGGAAAAGGGTGCCAAAAATGAGTGAAAACATGGTGACATCAAAATTTCAAAAAGATTTCCAAAAAAACTTCCAACACTCTAGATCATTTAGGCAAGCATAAATTAAGTGAATATGACACTCTTCACTTGAAACACCTTCTTATACCTTTCTTTGAGAACTAGATACAACTTCTTCTAGTTAAAAACAACTTCCATTTTCATGTATGTACTTTCCAATAATCCCAACAGAGTAAAAGAGGGTGACCAATCTACATCAAAATATTGTTTCTCAATATCTTCAGCCTCAACAAGAATTCTGGAAAGATGCTCTAACCATACTTTAACAATTTATTTAAGAAGCCAGAAGGTCTTTGTCACATCATCTCTCGGTCTCTATGTAATGATTAGTTTAGCTTGAAGTTCACCAACTCTTATCCTTTGTTTCCCTTCTTTATCTTCAAATATGTCAAATTTCTTTCAGATCTCATTCACCTTGACTTCAATCACTTCAATTATGCTTCTGAAGTTTTCTACAATAGTAGGCCACTGAAGACAATACTTGTAAACATCTAAAATTTCTTTAACACACTTTTTTAGTTTCTACAATCAATCTAGGAAATCTTCGCATAGCCTTTTTACATCTTCTTTCAACCAAGATTCCCATCTTACGTCCTTCTAAACCTTCAAGCAACATCCTTTCTTCAATAATCTCAATCAGATTCTCTGGTAAGAAATCAAAAACAACAAATACTTCAATACTTTTTCGAAGTAGATAATCTACTAGTGCATCATCAATTTTTAGTCTGTTAATAGGAAAGGCAGTATCCCATAATTCACCAATGTTCTTCATTTTTCCTTCAACTATCATAGACTAGATATCATCAGAATTAGGGGATTTAGTACCAATCAACGATTCATTCTCGTTCTTATTTGAAATATCAATGATGTAAGTCAGCCATTTCCTTTCTCTTTTTTGATTCCAAAGGAGAATCACTAATAACAACTTCCAATTCTCTTTTCCCAGACAAAGATCCTACTTCAAATTGACTTACTGTAGATATATCAGAGCAATGGTTTGCTCGCAATGATGAGAAATACAATCTGCACATATTTTCATTATCTTCCAAAGACTCTAAATTTTTGTAAATTTGTTTTCCAATAGGGATACCAGATTCCCACACCACATTATCTTTTCCTGGTAGAGATTTAAAAAAGTACAACACTAGGCATACCAAAAAGGATCCAAAATGAAATGGATAACTTTCAACCAATGACATTCAGATATTTTCAAGCAAATTCTCAAGTAACAAGCTACATAAATCAAATTGTTTATTCTCCTTAACCATCATGTGGGAAATTTGTACGGTGATAGCTGAAGTTGAGCTTTCACGATTCCTAAAATAAATTTTGTATGAGATACCATATGCAACATACTTAATGACTGAGTCAACAAGTGTATCAATCAACAATGCTCTCTGGTCTCTTCCAATGCCAGTCAGCTCCACCACATCTTTATATTTCACAGTTTTCTTTCCAGGAAGTTCTCCAACACTGCATAATCCAGTGATCACTTTAATTTCTTCCTTCAAGATCAAGTAGGGTTTGTTCAAAACAATGTTTCCATCCTTAAAACAATTCAATAAGAATATGATAACTTCCTTATCTGAAACCCATGGAAATTCACTCCACAAATCCATCCCTATGGTTTTTATATTTTGTAATTCAACTTCACTCAACCCTAGTTTCCTTCATTTTTCTATGATCACATTCTTCTACTTTGACCCTTTTTAGCTTCAAAAAGGTAACACCACACAAGACACTATCCATTTCTTAGCTTTCTTGAAATTCAGTGATACTTCTTCAATTTTCTTCTTTCCTTATGCAAACAAAGAGAAGGTTTCTAGATTACCTGAATCAATCTTCAAATTCCCTTCAAAAACACTTAGAGCATGCCTCAAGAATTCTTCAGAGCATTTTTCGATGATTTCAAATGTAAAATTAACCAAAAAAATCACAATTTTCTACTTATCCACCGTCGAGTTTTCCCTAAGCACATTAAATGAAGAAAACACAAAAGGCTACTAAACACACACTTCACTTAGCATAGGAAACCTTCAAACAGTTTACAAATCCTCATACCAACATATTTTTATTTGGTTCTTCTTCCAAAACCTCTGAACAAGCATTCTTCACATTATGACCGTGTGTCAGCCTCTAATATGCCATTCTTCCAAGGGTTTTTATGATCTTTTGATAATGCTCCCCCTAAGACCATGCTAGGTCTAAATTTTGAATTAGTCATATGTACTGAATGAGGGTACAAACACATCAGGAGTCTCACATTTCTCTTCTTCTTCTTATTTCTTCTTTCAAGTCTTCTCCATCTCTTGCTTCATCTCTTCTTTATCAATCTTCTTTACTGGTTCACTCTTCTCATTCAGAGCAGATTCCTTTCCTTTATTATTCTTGCAAACTTTAGATTCATGTCCAGGTTTATTGTAGTTATAACAGATCACACTTTTTTATTAGACTGTCTTCCATTATTCCTCGATCTACATTAATTTGCTTTGTGTCTAAATTTATTGCAATCATAGCAGTAGCCATTAAATATTTGATTCCTTTTTCCTTCATTAAACATGTTTCTCATTACTCAACTGATCAAACTTACCTGAGATCTACATTTTGTAGCCTTATGTCCAAAATTCCCACATTCAAAACATTTTCCAGATGGAGAGCCAGAAAACTAGTTTATCCTACTTCTGCAATCAGTTGCTCTATGACCATATTTATTACAAGAAAAGAAAACACCATCAAAAAAGGGGTACCTTTGTGGATTAGCTTGTTTCATAGGTGGTTGTCTTGAAAAATTACTTCTCTACTTCCTCTTACCTTGATTCTTCTTCACATCTTTAGAACATTCACCAGTATCAAATCCTAGGCCACCTTTGTCTTTACATGGTTTATGTCCTACAAGTAGTTCTTCAAGTTTACTGGAGTTGGACCTAAAATTATTTTCATAGAGTTTAGCCTTTTCTAAAATTTCCACTCTCAGATTTACTATCTCCTACTCAAGTCTGGAACATTCTTCAAACTTGTTCTGCACCATTGTATTCAAACATTCTTCAATCCTCTTCTTTTCTTCTATTTTCACTTTCAGTCCAATTATCTCTTGTTTTAGTTGTTCACTTCTCTAGGTTTTACCTTAAATTTCTTCAACTGTTCCTTCAATTACTGAATACATTCATTTGCTTCATCAAGATTCTCTTTCAAATCTTTGTTTTCTCTTTCCACTTTATCAAGATCTTCAAGAGTAGTCTGAAGTTCTCCTTTGTCATTCATTATCTCCATCTTTAGGATCTTCCTCAAGCTATGAGACTTTATCGGAGGAACCAAGAGCTCTGAAACCAATTGTTAAATAGGTGCAAGACAACTGAGAGGGGGGTGAATTAGTTGTCACACAAATTCAAACTTTATCACTTATCAAATCTTCAACCACACTATTTTGTTATTAAATATGAGCATGAAACACATATAACAGAAGGTAAATCAACACAATGAACACTAGATTTTTATGTGGAAAACCCAATAAGGGAAAAACCATGGTGAGGGTTAACTCACAGTATATAATATTTTAAAAAGGAGTCTCACTGCCTACAAAAGGACTCACTGTCCAACAAGAGGCTCAATACCTACAGAAAAATTATACAAAACATAGTAAGGCTTTACAACCCAAAATGAACTGGAAAGATGCACTTGACATGTGCTGATACAATTCCAAATATGCTCATAGTTGCTGGGTGATCTCACAATAGTGGTTTACAATTTTTGGCCAAACTAGACACTGAAATAAATTTTTTTAACTAACTCTTCACTTTCGAGCACCTATAGCGGCTAAACCATGAGGAATTTGAAGATGATACAAACTAGAGTTTCGTCACATTTTTGTAGATTCTAAAAAAAAAAATTCAAAATTTTTGGAATCAGATTGCACTTTTTTTGCCATCTCCCTTGAAAACTAGTTTTTTTCAAAAAACAACATTTTAAAAAAGTGATGCACACTATATAACATATAAATTTTTTTCCATGAAGGATAAAATTCTAATTATTTTGAATTTAGATTTGTAACTTTGATATCTAATGCTTCCACTTGGTTAGATGGTTTTTTATTGAATATTTTTTCTTTAATCAAGTTCCAAAGTCAAACCAATTACAATTCAGACATAGCACAACCGTATAATGTGTAAGATTTTTTTTATATATTGAAATTCAATTTTTTTTTGTTGGATCAAGGACTTCAATATCTGATGCACTCATATTTTTCAATTTTTTTTTTATAATCTGCTATTTTTCCACATGTGCAGAACAAAGACCTTTATTTTCGGTGAAAACCCTATGATTAATAAAACTAAAAAAACAAATACATAATAAAACCAAAACATATTAAAATTATATTCGTTGGATAGCTCGTTTCGAGGACTACCTGATTCTAGTTGGGTTTGTGAAGTCTCCACCACTTTTATGTTCAAACCAAGCTTCAAAGTGAAAAAAATTAGGATTTTTTTGTGTTTCAGGGGATGAATGAGGGATAAGGGGAGTTCATATGAACCCCTAGGGGTTTGAGCGAACCACCCTTCCTAATGCATTTTTTTTGGTTTTTTTGGTAGGAAAGATTCAAATGGGTTCACTCAAACCCTGGTTTGGGCGAACCCCTTATGGGTTTGCTCGAACTAGTAGGTGTGTACAAACCCCCAAAATCACATTTTGTGCCTTGGAGTCATTTTTTGTGAGTTTTCCTTTCTCACTAGAATTGTAAACCACTTTTGTGGGTTTACCCTATTGCCTTTCTAATCACACCTTCACATTCATTACCTCTTCACTATTTCCTCTGTCACTTTCCTGCAGACACATTACACATATTTGCACACACCAATTCACTCTTACTCGCTCACACTCTCACTCAAACTAGTTGCCATATGATTATATATATATATATATACCCGATCTCCATCACAAGCACAAATTAGGTCAGCTCCACAAAGTATTTCCAAAATTCTTTAACCGATATTATGTCAGCTCCAATAGCTCATAAAATATTTCCAAACATACAAAAAAATATTTATTACATTCCATCATGTTGGCTCAGACCAAGAAATAGGTCACACATAAGTTTTCACATTAAATCAAACTTAATAAGTTGGACATGACTAATCTTCAATGCAACAAGGCAATAATCAATCTGATGGTTGCAACTATGTTTTATGAGCATCAAAGCATGAATTAACCTGATTATGCATGCTTTTAACATCCATTAGTAGTTTCCCAAAAACTGCAACTAGAGATTATCAACCGTGGAGAAGTGCAAACAAGAATACCAGATAGGCAACCAAAATATCAGACCAGCTACCCGAGAGGGTAAGCACTAGTATAAGAGTACCAAACCCAACTGCCAGCATACTACCAACATGGTGACATTAATGACAAAAAATAGATAACTTTACTCATTTTTCCAGCAAATTTTGCGCTTCATTGAATTACCTCCTGGATTTTTAAAGAAGTTGTCTTCCTTTCTATTTTTGGGAAAGGGGAGAATGAAATGCAAAAATAAAACTTAACAAGGGTGATGTGCCAAAAATATTTTTCAACATTTCAAAACCCTAACAGGTTTTCAATTCTAATAAAATGAACACATAATGCCACATACCCTTCATTTTTGAAAAGAGAACAAATGACTAAGGCCCATATGAGCACAAAGAAGTCATTCAAATCTTTTCGTGGGAAACACCCATTAAGTTTTGATAGAATACGATGATTCTAAGATTAAATATGATGCTTCAAGCCATTACAAAACTATTTTTCCCCCAACATAGTATGAGATCTAACATAATTTTAATAGGAAATGAAAGAGTGTCAAAACATGGTTCATTTCACTATAGGTCTAAGTTAGAAAACATAAACTCTAGAAATAATAATTAATTATCAAGACTATATCTTAAAGTTAAAATTAACATAGAGCATGAAAATGTGTAAAAAAAGAATATAAATGTAAGATAAAGGCCAATATAGGTACATCCCAATACATCTCCTCCTTTCTATTACTTGATCTAGAAAATAATAAAAGATGCTAAGGTCAGATATCATATTTGAATAGTTATCTTGAAAATCAATTGCAAACTAATATGAGGCAATAAAAATATTGTGAGAAATCTTCTACCACTAGGAGAGGCTTGGAAATTCCCTTTTATAGAACAAGGGAATTCAACAAGCACAGAGCACTCTCTATTTCCCTAAACAAAACCCTAACAAGTGGTACCAAAATGCTACCCAAAGATCTTATCAAAGATCATATTTGATCATGAAAACCTAAGCAATAAAAATTGAGTTGCTTCATTAAAGACGATTGGTGTAACAACTTGTGAACTAGATACCATAGAAGCCACAAGAAAATACCTTTTGTCAGAGGAAGATAGCAGATCATAAATGCTCCAATAGACACTATATGATCTGATCATCTTCCAGAAGTAATGGCATTATCGAATGGATATTGGCCTTTGAGATCATGAAGAGAGCAAAAAATCGTCAACACCTAACAACATCCTCAAAACATGCCACCCTAACAGTGTAGAACCACACCCAACAAAATTTAGGCCATGTGTCACAACAATGAGCATTCTTCAAACTTCTTTCAAGTTCCTTGTCAAAAAACCCCACGGGACGACCATGTGTCTCACCCTATGCTCGATAGTATTGTGATATCTAAAAGTTGTCAGCCACTATGTAGTGCTATTGCACACTTTTAAGAAAAAGTGAACTTTGCAAACTCCAAAAGATGCACCAGCAGGACATGTGGTGGGGCAAACACCAAAAATTGAATGATGGTAAAAAATGGAAACCTTCCAAAAGGGAAAGGAAAAATATGCTAACATACTTAGAGAATAAATAGGTCTACAATCTCTAATGAAATTAATTAGAATACAATTTGTGAAGGAAATAATTGATGGACTGAGAGGGATGTGAGTTGATATATACGCGAGGGGTAATTGGGCATTTGAGGTATTTCATGTTTTGCGGGTTTCCCTAGCCATTTTTCTGATTTTTTGGGTGACTTTTTGGATTTTTGAATTTTACTTTTCTTAAGGTCTAGCTATGGGACATAGTATACATTAGGTTGTTTAAGGTTTGATTTTTTCAATTTCACAGTAAGTAGTAGTGTTTTAAGAATGCACACCAATAATGTTCCTTGTTACAAGTGTGTCACCCAATTGTTTCAATTTTACTACTTTGGATTCAATTATGACGTGAATATAATAGGGACCCAACTATCTGACATTTAGTTTTCCTTTCTTTTTTTAAAAAAAATCATAGAACAACACCAAATCCCCTATTATGAATGTTTTCAACCACAAATTTCAGTCATGTGATGCTTTTTTTCTTTGCATTTCTACTTGGTGGTTGTAATTTGTCAGAATTTGTCCAATTTCTCCTAATCTTCTATCCTTTGCATCAAGGACTAATCCTCCTCCAATTGCAAAGTGAGTGTGGTGCGTATGTTAGGAATAACGTTCATTGGTATAGTTGCATCAATTCCATATACCAACTAAAAGAGGGTGAACTTACTAGTCCTTTTATAGGATGTGCAGTATACCCAGAGTACCACAAGTATCTTTATGTCCCAATATGTTTAGCTCCCTTCACACTTCTTGGTTAGTGCTTTGCCAATTATTTGGTTAAGTGCTTCACTGGCCCCACTATCTTGTGGATGATAGGGAGAAATTTTATTATTTTTTATCACAAACTTCTAATGTAATTCCTTTTCCATCTTGTTCACAAAGTGTTTCCTTTGATCACTCACTATGCTTAGAGGACATCCATACCTTGTGATGATATTTTCATATAAGAAATTTGATGTAGTCTTTGTGATCCAATCTCTAGTTGGTTTTGCCTCTTCCCACTTTATGAGGTATTCCACTCTGGTTATAATGAATCTAGCTCATTAATTCTTTGTCAAAGGGTCAATTGGTCCTATGAAACCTATTGCCCACTTTTCAAATGAATTTTGGGCTAGTATTGGCCTTAGTGGAATTTCATCTCGTGTAGTATGTTTCCCTACCCTAAATGTTGCAATCATATGTATATTTTGTGGCATCTTTGTTCAAGGTAGGCCACCATAGGTTGGAAATTCTTACCCTTCTAGTTGTGTTTTCTTTAGAATTATGGCCTCTTGCAATTCTTTCATGTGCTTCTTTCAAAATTTATTTTCTCTCATGTTTGTATACAAATCTTCTCAAAATATCATATTTTCCAAGATGGTGTAGTTCTTTCCTTCTACTAGAGTGTAAGGCACAACCTTCCGCACTAGTGATTGTTTGTCTTGCGGTGATATATCATTTGGGAATTCTCTTGTAGAAAAAAATAGCAATTTATTCTAACTCTTCTAGTACCATAGTAATGCGGAATAAATGTGTGACGTAACTCTTCTCCCTAAGCATATGGTTCTTCTCTAGTTTCAATCCACAACAAGTAATCTGATCCTTGGTTATATTCTTTTCGAGTTTTGCCATGATCTTAAAATCAAACTCTAGGAATAAAAACAACCATTTAGATAATACACCCATGGGTTACCGTTTTGTTAAGTAGGTACTTGAGGTGTTTGTTATTTGTAAAGAAAGTAAATGGTGTGGACAATAAATAGTATCTATAATTTTTTAATGCATATACCATTGCTAATGTTTCCCTTGCTATGATGGTATAGTTCTTTTCTGCAACAAATAATATCCTACTAAAAAATGCTATGGGATGGTTCTTTGTTCTCTTGGGTTAAATGAGTACATTCCCTATAACTATACTTGAAGAATCTACATGAACATAAAAGGGGTTATTCCAAGCTAGAAATATTAAAATTGATGCCTCTACAATTTTCTGATTTAATTTGTCAAAGGACTTTTGTGATTCTTCATTCCATTTTGAATACTTCTATCAATTTTATTCTTTAGGAGATCCTCTAGCATGATTGCAATTCTGGCATAACCTTTGATGAACTTTCTATGATATCATGTATAACCTAAGAATGTTTTCACTTCCAATGCATACTTTGGTGGTAGTAATTTGAGGATCAAATCAACTTTCATGTGGTCCACCGTTAACCCTTCCTTACATATAATGTGGCCCAAAATATTTCCATGGTGATGTAGGGAAATACTTCTAAACTCACTTGACTGATTTGACACCTTTCAAACAAAGATTCATTTCAAACAATCACTTAATGCATACTATTACTCTTGGAAACATTGATTTGAAGGCCTAATGGGAACTTAACAAAGGAGAACAACATCATGTAAGAGTTCTTGGAAACTTCATCCCTTTCATAACATGTCTCCCTGATTCTACACTTAACCATGATCAAACTATGCAAAGACTTTTTCAATCACTAGGCAACAGAGGGGAACTTCTTGACTATTTTCAAGCAAATGAGAGAACACTATCATTGATTCCTCACACATGAAAAACCATTAAAGGCTTGAGCCCAAAATTGTTTCTAGATATCCTTAAAATAGAACTTTCTACCAATTTTCATGAATTTTCGATAGTGGAAAACGAATATATGAATTGTTTAGTGTTTCTGGAAACCCTAGGCAGTGTTTGGACCTGTCAATACAAAAATGGCTATAACTTTTTCAATACTTAATGAAATGACTCCAAACAAAAATAAAAACTTATATATTTCATATTTTTATCATCCCCATTCTTTCCCTTGACCATACCATGTCGTACAAAATCGTACCAAGCAAGTTTCTTGTTGTTTCATAATAAAAATATGTACATGGCAATCACAAATTTTATCATAACTTTCACAAAACATAATGAAAATTAGTCAAACCAAAAGCATTTGAAAAATTAAAAAATTATCCAAATTTTCTAATAACTTTTAGGGTCATACTATATAGTACAAGGTCATAAAATCCAATTTATAGTCTGTTACACAAAAAATGCAATGGAAAATGTGCAAGATTGAAGTATTTTCATTCCAAAACATTCTCCAACATTCTCCAACCTTGGTGCTCATGTGTACATGTCATATTTATTCCATTACATTCATTCCCATCATTCAAAGTGGATTCCTAACTTCCCAAACCAAAAATGCAACTTTTTGACAACTTTGACATGATAACTTTTGCAACTTTTATAACTTTTTGCTCCTAATCACCAAAATGACTCAAAAGGATCCCAAATGGCCTAGAATGGTCAAAAATTGACTTTATTGACCCAAAACAAGTTAATACAACCCAAAATTTAAAGTTTCACAAAATGAAAAAAAGTGCATCAAAGGATGCACCTACATGATACTCTCGAGGGGAGAGAAAAAAATTTGAGCTCCACCTCAAATATGAATCTTCTTTCTTGTATTCTAGTTCCTATGCATGTGTGCATTTTTTTTTTTTCTAGATCCCAACTACATTTTTTTCAACTGGTTCACTTATGCTTTGTGGTCCAACAACATGCTTCTTGAGCCAAGGCCAACTTGGTGCTATATATCCATGGTTTTTTGTTTGTCTCCACATTCTAACTATAGCTTTGATTACAATTGGAGTTTTATGTTCTCTTTCATCCACTTTGACTTCTTTACCTGCATAGGAAACAAACATATTAAAGAAATCACATTCTTTTTTTTCATACTTCACTTCTTCATCCAACTCATGTGGTTTTTTATACATTCTTTTCTCTTCATTATTCTCCAAAATATTCAACTTCACCTCAACCTTACTCAACCATTCATTTGTATTTTTGAATTGATCATCCATTCTTTTGTTCTCCTTGACATCAACATCCTCATCTCTTGGTTCTTCTCTTGAGAACCATGCTATCTCCTTATCCTCCATGATTCTCTTCTCTCTTTGGATTATTAGTGAGTCCTCTACAACTTCTTTTTTTGTCTCTTCTTCTTCTTCCTAAACATCGTGCACTTCAACATCAACATCACTATTACTTTCATTAGTTTGAGCAAATTCAAAAGAAATTTCTTCCATTTCTTTTTCAACTAGTTTTTCAAACAACATGTTATTTTCAAAATTTTCTACCGCAATCATTAACTCATTTTTCTCTGCTTCATTTTGTCATACATTTGTCTTCTCACTTAAGAAAAATCTTTCAATTCCTATGCACTCACCCTTCAAGGATACTAATGCATAATTCTTCCCATCATTGTCCAACTCATTTGTGTTGTTTTCCCTGTTATAATGCCACAACCTTCCAAACACAATGTGACATACATCCAAATGCATAATCTCACAAACTAAATTTCATCCTTATAATTACCTATGTGAAACTCAACTTTTCATTGCTCACATATGGTTATCTAGTTACCTATTTGAAGCCAACTCACTAAATAGGGTGTGAGGTGTTGTATTCTTTCCAAACCCAATTTATCTACCATATATTTAGAAATAATATTATCCATCTAGTTATCTGAAATCATGACTTGACAACATTTACCTTTGGACTTGCAGGTAGTCTGGAATAATCTTTCCTTTTCCAACTTGCTTTCTTTCTTGGCTGCCATTTCTTCCTCCTATAGCTTCTTTGCCACCTTGAACAATGTATTTAATAATGTTGATGTCCTTTTCCCATCTTTCTTCTTATTAAGAGCCATCCTTAAACATGAAATCTCATTAAACCACATTATCCAAAATAATTAAATCACTTCCCAAAGAGCTTCTATCTCTAATACAAAAATGATCTAGAGAAATATTTATCCTAAACACACTTGATTTATTTGACACCTTTCAAGCAAAAATTCACTTCAAACAATCATTGAATGCATACTAGTGTATTTGGAAACATTGATTTGAAGGCCTAATGGGAACTTAACAAAGGAGAACATAATCATGTAAGATTTCTTGGACACTTCATCCCTTTCATAAGATGTATCCCTGATTCTACACTCAACCATGATCAAACTATGCAAAGATTTGTTCAATCACCAAGCAACATAGGGTTGCTTGACTATTTTCAAGCAAATGAGAGCACACTGTCATTGATTCCTCAAACATGAAAAATTTTAAAGGCTTGATCCCAAAATTGTTTCTAGATATCTTTAAAACATGACTTTCTACCAATTTTCATGAATTTTTGATGGTGGAAAACAAAGATATGATTTTTTTAGTGTTTCTGGAAACCTTAGGTAGGGTTTGGCCCTGTCAATACAAAAATGACTATAACTTTTGAAAAACTTAATGAAATGAATCCAAAAATAAATAAAAATTTCTATATTTCATTGTTTTATCATCCCCATTCCTTCCCTTGACCATACCAGGTTATACAAAACTATACCAAGCAAGTTTCTTGTTGTTTCATAGTAAAAATTTGTACATGGCAATGACAAATTTAATCATAACTTTCACAAAACATAATGAAAATAAATAAAACCAAAATAATTAGAAAGATAACAATATTCTCTAAATTTTCCAATAACATTAAGGGTTGTACTATACAATACAAGGCCATGCAATCCAATTTACAATCTATTACACAAAGAAAATGGAAAGGAAAACATGCAAAATTGAAGTATTTTCATTCCAAAACATTCTCCAACCTTCTCCAAAATTTTTGCTCATGTTTTGCATGTCATATTTATGCCATTACATTCATTCCCATTTTTCAAAACTGATTCATAACTTCCCAAACCAAAAATGCAACTTTTTGACAACTTTGACATGACAACTTTTTGCAACTTTTACAACTTTTTGCTCCTAATCACCAAAATGACTCAAAAGGATCCCAAATGGCCTAGAATGGTCAAAATTGAACTTATTGACCCAAAAAAAGTCCAAATAACCCAAAATTTAATGTTTCACAAAATGACAAAAAGTGCATCAAAGGATGCCCTTGCATCACATAGGGTGCCACAAAGGTACGTTTCTTCAAGTTTAGAGATATTTGTATACTTCTACACTGGTTTAACATTATTTAGAGGACTTTCACATGATATTTTACAAGCCCATAGATAGTCCATTCATCTAGGTATATTTCTAGAAAATCATGAATAATGTCTTTGAAAGCGTTGATCATTATATAATTGAATACCAAAGGTGCATTATTTAATCCAAATGGAATTATTATACACATATAGGAACCCCATTTGATAGAAAATTAGTCTAAGGTTAATATTCCTACTTGATTTTGACTTGATGATATCTGAAGAAGCCATCAGTGAATGAATATATATCTCTCCTGATGACTGGTTCTATTATTTCCTCTATAAAGGGAGTTGGAAATGGGAGCTTAACTTCCAAAAGTCTACGCATACCATTATCTCTCTTGTTTTCTTATTCTACACTACCATATTCCACATCTTCTACTGGTTTGATGATTCTGATATTCAACGTCTTATCTATCCCATTTTTCACTTTCTTCTTCATATTGGAATTGAGTCTATACAACCTTTTTCAGACCAGTTTAGCATCTTCTTTGAGTTGGATTTTCATCATACCTACCTCCTGCTTAATTCCTTTCATTTTCATAATATTTCTGGGAAATAGATCTTGGAATGAACTATTAAGGTTTCTATCATTTGTGCCACCATCTTCTCATTCAAATAATCTCCTATCCTAGCCAATTTAGGATCCCCTCCTTCTGTAATGTTTGCCTCCTTTAGTTTGAGGGATTCATTGAAGTATTTTTGTTTGGGTTCACTAGTCTCCTCTATTTTCCTTCTCCTTGGTCTATTTGTATTTTTGGAGCCTCTTCTTCACCATTTTATACTACATAGCAGTGTTTTCCTAATCTGATAGCCTCTTTCTCTAGTCATTTAATATATCTCCATATGCCTTCCTCTTTAGGTGGCAGAGAGGAGGTTTGTGGTACTGCTAATCATAGGTTGTCTTCCAATTCGAGTATGATTTCTTTCATCTAGGTTAATGTGGTAAGTATCTAAGGGTTATCATTATGGAAGGAGAAAGTATAAAGGAAATTTTGCAATCACTCTGTTCCATGTTCTAGCTTTTTCCCATTTTTCTTGATCTATGTAGCAAGTTATTGCTACAAGATTGAGTGTCTAGTAGAATATCTAGATATATAATCTTTCATCATATTCATAATTTTCCTCCCAATAATGTATACCTATATCCAAGTGATGTTGTGGCAAGATGTCTCCTTCGTAGGGGGTATATCTTCATATTTTGGACTATCTCCAATATAAATCTTGCTTTGATCAATATTTTAAAAGATTCCAATTTCTTAATAGTTTGTTTATGCATATTGTGCCAACATGCGGTAGTGTAGGTAAGAGTATGTAGTAAAATCTCAAGCCTATGTGTTTCAATGGGGAAGATATTTTCAATTTGTAATATGTAACGAAGAAAATCACCTACTCTAGAGTATTTAGGAGCTTACAATGATAAATTCCCTTTATAATATGATAGAATTAATGGGAAACTTAATTGTTGTCCTCATCACTTTCAGTGGTATCACACATGTACTGTGCTACACTACATTCTTCTTTCAGTGTTTTCCTTATCAAAAATATGCTTTGGGAACTAAAGATACTATGAGAATATATATCCTAGTTATCCTACATCCATGCTTCTAGTACCATCTCATTGTCGATACTCTCTTCAGTGTCATTTACATCGATTTCTCCTTCTAAATTAGGCTATTCCAAGGTTTCAGTTGTTGATATTGTAGTTATGGTGTTTGTAGTCCCATCATTGTCTTCATACACTTCCTCATTGACTTCTTCTATGTAGGACTCTTATTTCTATTTACCCATGGGTATGTGGACAACCCTTTTGTCATCTATAAATGAGATCTCTTCCTTTCTAGCATCTATTACCCCTTTGGAATCTACAAACCACCTCAATCCTAATAGTGTGTCAAAGGAATCAAAATTTTCTTTCATTGTGACTACTTCAAAGTTGACTATCTATTTGACTCCTCTTACACCAACTTCTACATTCCTCTATATAGCTAAAGTCTTCATTTTGGTACCATGTTCTAAGCTGATATTGTAAGGTGTGGGCTTTAGTACCAATTTTCATAGATTCTCCCAAATTATTTTTGGAATAAATTTTACATCTAATCCTAAATCAACCATCACATTATGGATCTTATAATTAATGTGGAGATGAATCATTATAGGTCTAGTCTTCTAGTGTTTTCCTAGTGTTCTAACTTGTAGAATGTTCTTTTTATTCGAGTACTTGTTGAATTGTTTCAAATTTGTGATTAAATATTACTATCTCACCAATTGTAATAGTTTCTTGAGTGATTTTACCTCTTATTTTAAAAAGTAACTATTTAGTTTGTCCTCCTTTTCTTGATCTTTCTCAGTGATTCTTTTGGTTTGACTTAATATCTGATTACATTGCTCTTTAGTGGGTCATAATACTTCTTCCCCTTTAGATCTTTCCTCTTCTATGTATACCACATTTGTTCTTCCAATATAGGTACCTTGTCTAGTTACCACTATTGTCTTACCCTTTTTCTTTGGTCTACATTCTATGTGGTATCCGTCTTCAATACTGCTCTCTTTTGTGGTCTACACTTTATCCTTTTTAGCCTCGTGACACCTTCTAGTTTCTTTCACATGGTTTTTAGGTACTTTGGAGAGAAGACTTGCCCCATAGTTGAATTAGAGTTTTTTTATTTGTCCTTTTGACCTTGTGTTTGAGTTTTTTTTATAATTTTGTTATTCCTTTTCACAATTAAGAGCATTATGATCATCTTCACCCCAAAATTCGGACTATTTTCTCCTTTCACCCTAAAATTCTATAGAAAAATGTCCTAGAATTTTTTAATTGAAGCAAGTTGCATCCACTCTTCTTCCTCTTCCTCAACCACAACCTCTTCCTCCTCAAAATGGGCCATTGTTATTGTATGATTCTAGACTTTCAATGGCATTATCATATCTTTGGTTTTTCTACCATGGAAAAACCCTATATCCATCCTCCTATGCATACAATGGTCTTTTCCCCAACCCTTGAACATATGCCATCATTCTATTGATGATTTAGTATTCTTTTACCCAAAATAGTTGGGACAAGAATTCCAAATTTGCACGATCATCCCATTGTCCACAAGTATCACAATAAAAATATTTTGGTTTCTTGACTATGTAAAAATCTAATTTTAGTGCATTCACCTTCTTTTCTTCAATTTCTTTAGGGCATTCCTTCAAAATTTTCCCCTCTCTGCCACAATATGAATGCCATATGTTAGGCCTTTGTGGTCCTATATCCTATTTCATGAATTATTGTCTTAACTGTAAATGGTCCATTTCTAATTGTAACCTTTCTATTCTCTTATTCTATTTTTCTTTCTCTATTTTCAACCATGATTGGCCTCTTATTCAACACACTAATGTGACTAATTCTAAATATGAGCTAAATTTTTTTCCATCTAGAGCCATTCTAAGTTCTAGAGTTATTGCAAAGAGGAACCACTCTCTCTTTTTTTTACTATTTAATGGTTCTAATCTCCTAGTTACTTCTTTGAACCTTTTGTCAAATTCTAAGATAGATTCATCTTCCATTGCAATAACTCCCTCAACTTACTCATATGTTAGAATTTCTAGAAAATCAAAATTCTCTAGAAATGCTTTCCTTGCCTCATTGAGGGTCTATTATTTCATGGGTATGAATTGTGATACCAATTTAATGGTTCATCTCTTAGGGAACTAATGAAGTCAAATAGTTTTATTCTTTCATATTGTTCATTTTGTCTTTTACATATTTTTTCCAATAAGAAAATATGTTCCACGGTATTGTTGGTATCCTTTTCAAAGATAGGAATCTTCCTCATTATGCCCATTTCATCTTCTTCTAAGGATTTTTCCTCCCAAGAATTATGGTAAGACTTCTTTGATTACTAAAGATGGAACTAGTCTCGCTATCAATTCCTAACTTTCTGCAATCACTTTGTTCTTCTATGATTCTCTACCCAATATTTTGATTACTATTTTCCAAAATATCCCAATTCACTATGTAAGTTTTCCACAATTCTGGTTTCATACCTTCCACTTCTTCTTTGTCTATATCTATATGTGTTATATTTGGCAAGGGGTGACTCCTAGTTTGAAGGTGATGTTTGCTCCTCATAACTTTTCATTTTATATGCATCTCTTCATTAACCATTGGTACTGATTGGTGATTAAATAACAAATTCTCAAGATTAAGATTAGTTTTCACCACTTCCTCATTGTATTCCTATATGGAATCCTTGGATTCTATCTCCTTTTTCTCTTTCATTTATTGGTTGCACCCACATTGACATGCTTAGTAGCACCCTTCTTGGCACACTCTCCCCTTTTCTCTAAAATTTCTTCTACCATTATTTCAGCTTGTTCTTTTTTCTCTCTTTGGTACTCATCCATTTTCATTTTCTTATTTCCTTGGTTTCACTTTTTTTTTCTCATGGAATTCTACTTTTGGAATTCTTACCTAGTCTATATATCCTTAGATTCAATTAAGATATAAATAGTTGCATCATTTCAAGGACCTTTTTAGTTCCTCCCCAATTTCTATTCATCATCCCCTAATGGTCTACTCCCCTCTCACAAAGGTGGCCCTTAAGGTCTAATGTAGTTTATTTTTTTGCCAAACTTCCTAACCTTCTTTATGATTCTAATTTCATTAATGTTCTCTCTAGGGTCCAAACATTGAAACCACTATTGGCAAGAGAAATGGAGAAGTACAGTCTGAATATCTATACCCCAGTACTTCTTATGTAGTTTTTTTATACCCCAAAGGATATAGTAAGAGAAACAAGCATGTGCAGTAAGAATCTAGAGGGCAGGGATATCATATACCATAATAATATAAAAATAATAATCATACATCCATCACACACATATGTAATCCATATAACTCCTTTAAATTATATTATAAATAGGTACAAAATGTTGGGAATAGGATGCCATTTAATTGCAATTCTAAACATATTTCATGTATCTCCTAAGTCTTTGGAAGGTGTTCCCCAACACTAGGATTAAAAAGAGATTAAATTCAAATGAAATGCACATGTAAATTGACATTTGTAATTATTCCTAAATGATAGGAACACATGAGGATTCCCAAGTTGAGCTCCTACAAAATAGGAGCACATGGGATGCTTACATGGAAGGTGGGACCCACCTTGTTTTAGTTAATTTTTTGGAGAATTGATAATTCTTATGTAATGCATGTATTGTTCCTACAAAATAGGGATTGATAATTACAATGTTTGTGGGGTGGTACTATCAATTCTATTTCAGTTTAGTTTAGTTTAGTTTAGTTGTGGATCAGTTATCTTTAGTTGCATGTTAGTTATTTTGAGTTGCATGTAGCTGACTTCAATTGACTTGATTTTCATGGAAAATGACTTCAATTGCATGAAAAATAACAGGTTGATACTTTCAATTAATATGGGATGATCAATCATGCATGATGTTTACATGAATGGTGGAGAAATATGTTTTAGTTAACAAAGATTAACTTGGAACCACCTTGGGCACCCAAGTTGGAATCTTGGAGTTAACACCTTTTGCATGAGAAGATATTTACAAGGCTTAGTTAAGTGGGGACCATTCTTTGGTGCCAACTTTGAGGAGAAGCTTACAAGATATCTTTGTAATCTTCAATCAATTAAGACTTCAGTTTGGGATGCCCAAATTGATGAAGGGCTTGGTTTAACTTTGCTTTTCATGGAGAAACTCTACTTGCACCATTATGGCATAGATATTTGTGAGGATCTTTATCCTCTTGTAATTTCAACTCTTTGGATTTTACAAGGAAAATATTTTTCTATTAATTGTAGCAGGTTGAAGAGAGTTTCATCAGAGTTTAATTGTAGGTTGTGAAGAAGAATTGTTGAAGAAAAAAGAAGCATCTTAAGAAAAGATTGATACAATGTTATTGTAATCTTGTTCTAAGGTTAAATAATACAAGAACTATTGGTTTTGGTGGTGGATTTTTTTCTCAAAAGGGTTTCTCCATGTATATGTTGTGTCACTTCTATCTACTTGTCTCATTCCTCTACAATATTTTGTCTACTTCTATAATTGGTAAAATTGAATTAATCAAATTAATCGCCCATAAAGAAATTGTGACAAAGAATACTTAATTTAATCTACAATCTCATAGGATTACAAGTTTAAAGCTACAAAATTTACCTTCAATTTTCAATATTTGGTATTAGAGCTAACAATTGGTTAGAGTTTGTGACACCTTTCTCTTAAAAGTTTGAAGGTTTTTTGGTTGTAGTGGGAGATTTTAATTGTGTTATTGTAGATTTGTAAAAGGTGTTACAATGACTTCTAATTCTCATTTAGATATTGAAAGATTCAGTGGATCTAGTTATGAGATCAGTGGTTAGTTGTTTGTAGTGATAAAAAACCATTTACAATGATGTCAGATGAGGATTGGGCTAAGCTTGATAAGAAGGAAAGAGGGACCATAAGATTATGTCTTGTTGATGTTGTTCTCTTGAATGTTTTAGATGAAACTATTGCATACAAATTGTTGAAGAGGATAGGTGATATTTATCAAACTAAAAGTCTTACTGATAAGTTGTATATGAAAAGACAGTTGTATTCTTTAAAGATGAAAGATGGTGATTCTATTGCACATCATTTAAATGCTTTTAATTTGATTATGATTCAGTTAGAATTTGTAGATGTAAAGCTAGAAGATGAAGATAAATGTATTTGGTTACTTTGTTCTTTACTAGAATCTTGGGAAAATTTGATTGTTGCTATTAGTGGTAGTGGTGCAGATTCTAAGATGGACAATATAATTCCAACTCTCCCATCAGAGGACATGAGGAGGAAGTCTAAAATGGGATCCCAAGATGCCTTGTTTGTAAGAGGTAGGCCCAAGGAAAAGGAATCTAAGGTGGACAAGAAAGGAAAAGGGTAAGTCTAAAAGATGGTCTAAAACCCCTCGTAAGAGTAAGGTAAAGTGTTAGAATTGTGGGAAACCTAGACAAGTAAACAAGGATTGTAAAAACAAGAAAAAGAGTTTGGATGCTTCTACAGAGAAATCCTCGGATGATGGTAATGGTAATGATGCATTGATAATTTCATGCAAAACTGTTGGTGATGACTCTTGGCTTATTGCTTTAGGTTGCTCCTATCATATGACTCCTAACAAGGAGTGGTTCACAAATGATACAACAACATAACAAAGATTGTGGGAAAAGGAGTGGTAAAGTTGTGTTCCAATGATGGTGGGGTTAATACCCTTAGTGATGTTTTACATATTCCAAGACTTGCTAGAAATCTACTTTTTGTATCTACATTCAATGATTCTGGAATGCATGTGACATTTGATAAAAGTGGTTGCAAATTGGTGAAAGGGAATATGGTGGTTGCTAAAGGATCTTGGAAAGGGACTTTTTAAAAGTTTGATACCTCCAATTTGAATAAATCAGCCAATGTAACTGAAGCTGAAAATACATGTATGTTGTGGCACCATAAATTGGGCCACATTGGTGAAAAAGGTCTTAGGACCATTCTTAATAAGAAATTGGTTGATGGTATTCTTGATTATAATATTGGAAAAATTGGTTTTTGTGAACATTATGTGTTTGAAAAGCAATCTAGATCTTCATTTTGTAAAGGAACAAATAAAGCTAAAAGATTATTAGAGATATTTCATTTAGATCTTATGGGTCTTGTGGATATTGACTCTATTGGAAAATATAGATATTATGTCACATTTATTGATGATGTCTCAAGATACACTTGGATCTATTTTATGCATAAAAAATATGATGTGTTTAATAAGTTTAAAGAATTTAAAGCTTTGGTTGAGAAACAATCAGATCATAAGATAAAAGTGTTGAGATCAGATAATGGTGTTGAATATTGTTCTAAGGAATTTGATGATTATTGTAAGCATGTAGGAATTGTGAGACAAAAAACTACTCCATATACAACTCAAGAAAATGGAGTAGTAGAAAGGATGAATCAAACCTTAATGGAAAGAGCTAGGAGTATGTTAAGTAGTGCTAAGCTAGATCAATTCCTTTGGGCTGAGGATGTAAGTACTTCTTGTTATTTAATAAATAGATCCCCTAGTTCATCTATTGAAGATAAAATCCCTTATGAAATGTGGTTAGGTAGGAAACCTAGTGTTTCACATTTAAGGATCTTTGGTTGTGAGGATTTTGTTCATGTGCCTAAAGAAAAGTGGTCTAAGTTGGATCTAAAAGCACATAAATGCATATTCATAGGTTATGGTGAAAATGTAAAAGGTTACAAGCTTTGAAATCCTCTAACCCAGAAAATTTCTTTATCTAGAGATGTGATTTTCAGGGAATTTAGAGCTTATTCAGGAGAAGAACAACCAAAGGAGAAGGATACCTCTTGAACAATGCATTTTGATACAAAAACTAAGAAGCAAGAAGATGCACATGTTGAAGAACAATTGGATGGCTTGCATGAAGAGATTTCATAAAGTTCTTCTAAGATAGGTGCTCGTGATGATCATATTGAGGAACAAGAAGAAACCCCTTTGAGAAGATACACAAGACAACATAATCCCATTGATAGGTATAGCCCACCTGATTTTCGTTGTATATTTGCTTTGATGAGTACTAATGATGAACCTAGTTCTTACAGGGAATATTTGTCTTTAGATGAGAACACGCTTTGGTCACAAGCTATGCATGAGGAAATGGAATCCTTGGATACTTGTGACACATGGGATCTTGAGAGTTTTCCCAAAGGAAGAAAGGCCATTGGTTGTAAATGGATCTTTAAAAAGAAAATTGGTGTAGATGGTAATCTTGAAAGGTACAAGGCTAGATTAGTAGCCAAGGGATACTCCTAGAGAGAAGGAGTTGACTTTAATGAAATCTCCTCTCTTGTTGCTTATGATTTTGAGATAGATCAAATGGATGTGAAAATTGTTTTCTTGGATGGGAATCTTGATGAGGAGATTTATATGAAGCAACCTGATGGTTTTGTTGTAAAAGGAAAAGAAGAATTGGTTTACAGGTTGAAGAGATCTTTATATGGATTGAAACAGCCACTGAGAATGTGGTACCAGAGGTTTGATGCTTTTGCATTGAAAATTGGTTATGTTAGGAGTGAGGACGATCATTGTGTTTACATAAAATGTATTGATGATCAACTTTTAATTATTATCTTGTATGTAGATGACATGTTGTTTATTGATAACAACAAGGTAATGATCACAAAATTGAAAGCACAACTCTCTAACATATTTCAGATGAAAGATCTAGGGGATGCAAAATATATCCTTGGTATGGAGATCAGCAGAGATAGAGGTAACAAAAAGCTTTGCTTAAGTCAAAGCAACTATGTTGATGCTATTTTGAAATAGTTTAACATGCATGATAGTAAATCAGTTAATATTCCTTTACTAGTTGGCATGAAGTTAAGTTTAGACGTGTCCTAAATCTGATTTTGATCACGAGGAAATGTCTGAAATTTCATATACTAGTGCAGTTGGTATTTTAAAGTATGCAATGTTTTGTACAAGACCAAATATAGCCCAAGTAGTGGGAGTTCTGAGTAGGTTTATGTCTAACCCTGGTAAAGAACATTAGACTTATGTTAAGAGGGTTTTTAGATATTTATGAGGTACTTCTAATTACTATTTGGTTTATCATGGTGCTAATGATATTGATATTATGCACAAAAAATTGGAGATACAGGGTTTTGTTGATTCAGATTGGGCAAGAGACCTAGACATTTGGAGGTCAACAAGTGGCTGTGTTTACTTTGTTTGGAGCTATGGTTAGTTGGATGAGTAAGAGGCAGCCAATAGTTGCTTTTTCCACCATAGAAGCAGATACATGGCTGATACACATGCCTCCAAAGAGGCAGTTTGGTTACAAAGACTTGGGAAAGGTATTGGTTTTAATTACAAGCAAATTAGACTTGAATGTGATAGTCAGAATGTTATTTGTTTAGCCAAAAATACTATGTATCATGCTTGTACTAAGCATGTTGATGTTCAGTATCACTTTGTGTGAGAAATGATTAAGAATGGGAAGGTATTGATTGAGAAAGTCGACACTCTAATCAATGCTACAAATTATCTTACGAAACCAATTCCTACAGATAAGTTCTACTGGTGTAGGAAGGCCATTGGCCTTGAGTCCTATACTTGATTTATAATAATGATTCCTTTTTTAGAATAATTACAATGTATAATGTCAAGTGGGAGAATTTTGAGAATAGGATGCCATTTAATTGCAATCCTAAACATATTTCATGTATCTCCTAAGTCCTTGGAAAGTGTTCCCCACACTAGGATGAGAAAGAGATTAAATTCGAATGAAATTCAAATGTAAATTGACATTTTTAATTATTCCTAAATGATAGGAACATGTGAGGACACCCAAGTTGAGCTCCTACAAAATATGAGCACATGGGATCCTCACATGGAAGGTGGGACCCACCTTGTTTCAATTAATTGTTTGGAGAATTGATAAATCTTATGTAATGCATGTCTTGTTCCTACAAAATAGGGATTGATAATTGCAATGTGTGTGGAGTGGTACTATTAGTTCAGTTTCAGTTTAGTTTATATTAGTTAAGTTCAGTTATGGATCAGTTATCTTCAATTGCATGTTAGTTATTTTGAGTTGCATGTAGTTGACTTCAGTTGGCTTGAGTTGCATGGCTAATGACTTTAGTTGCATGACAAATAACAGGTTGATACTTTCAGTTAACAAGGGATGATCAATCATGCATGATGTTTGCATGAATGGTGGAGAGATATGTTTCTATTAACAAAGATTGAATTGGACCCACCTTGGGTGCCCAAGTTGGCATCTTAGAGTTAACACCTTTTGCATGAGAAGATATTTACAAGGACGAGTTAAGTGGGGCCCATTATTTGGTGCCAACTTTGAGGAGAAGCTTATAAGATATCTTTGTAATCATCAATCAACTAAGACTTCAGTTTGGGACGTCGAAATTGATGAAGGGTTTGGTTTAACTTTGTTTTTTACAAAGAAACTCTACTTGCACCATTATGGTGTAGATATTTGTGAGGATTTTTATCCTCTTGTAATTGTCAACTCTTTGGAGTTTACAAGGAAAATATTTGTGTATTAATTGCAGCAGGTTGAAGAGAGTTTCATCAGAGTTTAATTGTAGGTTGTAAAGAAGAATTGTTGAAGGAAAAAGAAGCATCTAAAGAAAAGATTGATATAGTGTTATTGTAATATTGTTCTAAGGTTAAATAATACAAGCACTATTGGTTTTGGTGGTGAAGTTTTTTCCTAAAAGGGTTTCTCCACGTATATGTTGTGTCACTTTCTTGTCTTATTCTTCTACAATCTTCTGTCTACTTCTACAATTGGTAAAATTGAATTAATTAGATTAATCACCCACAAAGAAATTGTGACAAAGAATACTTAATTTAATCTACAGTCTCATAGGATTACAATATTGAAAGCTACATATTCACCTTCAATTTTTTCAACACAAAAGGCATGTATTAGTCTCTGCTCTAGTATTATATTTCTTTATATTTCTATCTCATTTTTATTCACATATGGTTTTTTGGAAGCTTGAATTGTTTGGGTTTTGTCATTTATGTCAAACCCTTGTATATAGAGAGTGTTGGAATGATAATAGTATTAATGATTAGCATAGATTTGTTGGTATTGATTTCAACACAATGTTGGTGTTGTCATTGATGTCTCAATTTAGTATAGTTTTAGAGTTTGTTAGTCTAACTTGTGTTGGGGGAGATTGTTGATATTGGAAAATATTGCACTATGTTAAGGTGTTTTCATCGGTGTTGTAATTGATGTATGAGATAAGTATGTGTTGCTAATGAAGTTAGTTCACTTGGTTTCCAATTTATTTTGAGAAAATTTGAATAAAGGATAATTCAATGTGACGGAAGTGTGTTCAATGGTTTTCTATGAATTTCTTCATGGTTGAAGATATGCTTGTGTAATTTGGAGGTAATGATTAGAGGTGTTCAAAGGTTTTGTATCAAGAGTTTTAGGTTCTAGATCACGTACTATAGTGGAAGATGTGTTTGACAGTGTGTCTTTCTAGTGAGACAGAGTGTTATGAGAAATGATATTTCACTACATTTCTTTGTAGTAAAGGTTCTAGTGTTGCAAATCTAGGAATGCACTTATATTTTTTGTATCTATATTTCCTTGAAGTTTTAGATTTTGATGCATTCTGCAAGGTTGTTTGGTGTGTTGGATGTCTGTGCCAATATGTCTGGTTGCATAAAATGAAGGCGTTCTTGAGTTTCAAGTGGTCATAGTAGTAGTGGTGAATATTTTGATGATATGGAATATTTTGAGATGTTGTGGAGTGTTTCTATGTAGTCCACAATATTTTACCAGACTTGGAAAGTCATGTTTAGATTTGCTTCCTAGTATTAGTGCAAGTTTAGTTAGCTTGGCATGCTAGCGCTAATTGTAGAGAATAATTTTTATTTGTAGAAGTGTTGAGAAGTGTGTTGGTATAGATTTGGGTCGAAACTAAGTAATGATGTGTTCTACCTTCACTTCTTTCCATAGTGGAAGTGTTTGGTGCTGACCTATTTGATGTTGCATGGTTCAGGTGCATATGTTTCCTTAAAGCCAACCTAATTGAGATTTTTTTAGGTCATAGATGGTATAAATGAAAGGTGAGTTGTTGTGTGGATGTAGAAGTATGTTTGTATGTGAAAATATTTGAATTAATCAAGTGTGAAGATTTGAGTGCGATATTTAATTCCCGTGACATCCAAATGCAGTGAGCAGAAGGTGTATACATTTTAGTTTATTGAATGAGTTATTTTTACTCTAGAGCAATTATAGCTTGGGCATAAGAGAGATGCATGTATATCAATTTATATTTGGTAGTGAGCTCCCCCTTTCTTCTTTCTTCCTTCTTCTAGACAATGAGTCCTTTGGCAGTGAGCCTTTCTTCTTTTCTTAGGTAGTGAGCCTTATTATATTTGGTGTTGCAGTTCAAATATTTGTGAGCTAATCCTGATTGTGGTTTATCCCTTCTTGGGTTTTCCATGTGAATCTGGTGTCCTTGTGTGTTTCATGTGTTTTCATTTTTGTTTCATATGTTTATATTCTACTAATGTATGATAAGGGTTTAATGGTTCATAAGGGTTTGGAAAGATATTTGAGGGTTTGAATATTTTGAAGTATACAACTGATTCACCCCTCTCTCAGTTATCCTATGCATCTAACAATTAGTATTAGAGCTATGGTTCCTTGGAGAAATCTTAACTGCTTGAGGTAGATCCAGATGGTGCATAGAAAGGGTGACAACACTCCTATGTTCAATGGAACAAATTATACTTATTGGAAGAAAAATATGGAGTTCTTTTTAGTCTCTCTTCAATTTGGCATTTGGAGGTCAATTAAAACTAGACATACTATGTGTGTTGGTTGTTTGAAAATTGATGAAGAGATCAAGGATTATGAGAATAATAGAAAAGAAAGAAATGCTATATAACGGACTTTCAAATTCAAAACTTTGGAAGGTGATAAGACTTAAGACTGCTAAAGATATTGGGACAAAATTAGAGAGTATTTATCAAGGAGATGATAAAGTCAAACAAGCTAAGATGCAAAACTATAGAGCCAAATTTTAAAACCAAAAGATGATAGAAGATGAAGATATTACAACCTAAATGCTTAGACTCAAAAAAAAATTGTTAATGACATCAATGGTCTTTTTGGTAAGATGGAAGAAATCAAAATTGTTAAAAGGGTGCTAAGAACTCTTCCTAAATCATATAGTGCTAAAGTTTCTACTATTGAGGAAGCTCATAATTTAGATCAATATTCTAGAGATTAGATGTTTGGTACTTTAATTTCATTTGAATTGAGATATTTTGGTCAAGAAGCTACAAAGAAAGAGACTACTTTTAAAGTTTGCAAGGTAGAAAAGGATGATGAATCAAATCTAGATGATCTTGATGAGGTGGAAGAAAATTTTGTAAGGATATTGAAAAAGGTCACTAGTAAATACAAAGTTAAGTTACTCTTTAAATGTTTCAATTGTGGAAATATAGATCATTATGCTTCTAAATTTCAAATGACAAACATAAGGATCATAAAGGTAAATCTATCAGAAAGAGCTATTATGTTGAGGCAATGGTGTATCTAATGATGAAGAATCAAACTATCTTGATGATGACAATGATGAATGCTTGTTCATGGCTTTAAATATCAAAACTAATCCTATTAATTCTGAAAGAGGTATTAGGAAAAGTGTTTCAATAACAGGTCATAAGGTTGAAGGAACTATGGTGGCTTCCTTTTATGCAAGAGAGGAAAGAAATTACTAGATTTAATTGATAGTGGATGCTCAAATCATATGATAGGTGATAAGAGTAAGTTTGTTAAACTTTAAAGGTATGATGGTGGTCTTGTTAAGTATGGTGATGATACATCTACTAAGATCTATGGAAAAGGTTCAATTAGTTTTGGTGGAAAGCATAAAGTAGATGTTGTTTATTTCAAGGGTCTTTGACATAATCTTCTTAATGTAGGACAAATGTGTAGCAGAGGATACAATCTTGAATTTTAGGATGATGGTTGTGAAATCAAAAAAGGAAGATCTAAAATTTTGGTTGCTGCAGGGACAAGGAAAAAAGGTGATATTTATCATCTCAAAGGAGGCAGTGCTAAGTGCTTTATGTCTCAAACTAGTGAAAGTTGGCTATGGCATAGAAGAATGGGTCATATCAATTTTGATAGCCCAATGAAGATCAACACTATTGATGCTATGAGAGATCCTTGACATAAAATCTACATAATAATTATCTAATTGGTCATCATACAACTATTGAAGTTGTGAAAGCCAACCTCACAAACCCCAAAGATCACCTACATGCAAATAACCTGTCACAGAAGAAGATATTTGAGACAAAAGACAAAGGTGCTCTAAAAGCTAAGAATGCATTATTCAAAGAGAAAAATAAAATAATACGATGAGATCAATCCTTATGAAGGAGATCAAGAAACCCTAAAGTGAAACCTAAAAGGGTGCATTTAATAATTAGAATAATTATTAAATTCCTAAAAAGAAAACTAAGTTAATCTTAAGAGAAACATAAAAGGTAACTTAAAATAATTAAGCGATAAACCTTTTACTCTAACAACAACTGCCACCTAATTAGTACTTTAATTAGCAATTATTTTTAATTATTTTATTAATCCAAAATATTGAATATTATTTATTTTTTATTTAATTATAATGTGGAATTAGATTTTCTCATCGAAGAAAACTCATACCTCAAGTTGGGGGAGAGAGCTAATTTTGAAATTTTCATAATAATTTATGTCATGTGTCCACTTTCAAGAATGTCAACTCTTTAATAGTGTAAATGTATTATGATCACTACATCAAATCAACTTATCAAACATGTCAAATATTTAGTATTGTAAATGCATTATGATCACTACATCATATCCCAAATTGAATGTCATGATAAAAGACAAAAACTTGTGAAAGATAGTTGAGAGGGTTAGGAAAGAGAAAATGGAGCTTACAATAAAAATTAAAATCCTTTTTCTAATGAAATAAGACAATAGTATCCTTATGGTAATCCTAATGATGAGTGTGGGAATCATTTATCTAAAAATGATAACCATGTAAATCCTCAAGAATTTTTGATTTGTGTGAATTCCCCTATTTTAGTAAAAAAGAAGAAGATTCAATACCTCTATTTTATAGGGGAAAAAAATAACGCTAAATAAAGCTAGAGTTATCTAAAGTATTAATGTCCCTAAAACAAAATTATTGCAATGAAAAATTATTGAATTCATTCAAATATAAAAGGAAAAAAAATGGGCATAAGGTATAGAGTGAATCAGCTAGAAAATGGCATGCAACTATTACCAAAAAAAAAAAATACATGAAACCCATTTAGTAAATTATAAGTAAAAGGAATAACTTGAGATACATAAAAAATATTAAATTAATTGATTGAAGAAAGATAGCAATGTCCTTAGATATCTATCAAAGACCATTAGCAATAAATAGAAGATTTGAAGACTTCTTTGAATGCTTAAGTTATGTCAACCTTATAAGGGTTAATCACCAGACAACACAAGCAAGAAAAACTTAGTCTACTCATGTACCCTTCTTCAAGTGGTAAATTAGTTTGCATGAGGACATACAAATTCTTGAGTCAAAAACTTATGTGATTTTGCACAATTTTGAGTCTTTTATTGTCATAAAAATTTAACTTATCTATCCAATTTATATACCAACTTAACCTTTACATATTATCTTTTTCCATAAATATTTTATTTGAAAATGAAGGAATTTAATATATTCAAGGGAATAAAATAGACTTTTGAAAGCTAATTTAGGAAGTATTGATTTAATTGGTTTGTTTGTGATAAAAAAAATGATGGAAAATAGGAATTCTTGTAGCCATTAGATGTAAGGTGGATGCACTCATCAAAAAATCTAGTTTTGTATGTTAATTATTTTTCTTTATTGAGTAATTTAACTCTTCTTTTATAATTGATAAAGTCATGGTATTATACTCTTATGATATAGAATGGTCACAAGCCAAAATTATATAATTATATATATATATATAGATTGGTTTTATATTTTATGGTAAGTGGTTGTAGACCAAATGAATCTCATATATTTGTTTTATCAATATATTCTGAGCCATGAGCCATAAAAACTATATAAACCGAAGCATAATAAGGAATGTATGTATGATATGTACATTAATATTTTTCTATCCAAAAAATAAGATACAATAGTCTAGATGAATCTTGAAGAGTTTAAAATAAATTATTTTAGTCACCTCATGGAATGAGAGGAGGATCTACTCATGAAGGGTTGGTACATTATTTCATGTTCTTTATTTTGTGTGTTATTTTCTATAGTTTTATTATATGTTATTAATATGATATTATAATTTATAAAATTATTATATTGGTTTTAATACGAGAATTGTAATTTAAGAGAAATTCATATAAAGAGTTATTACACTAGTTTATATCAAATCACATACATTTAAACTTTTGATTTCTTTGACAATAAGATAATTAAAATATATTTAGTTATAATGTAATTTTTGGTGATAGTGTTTTTTCTAAGTTTTTTAATTTTTAGATTGTTTGAAATAAAATTATAGTTCTTATAGCTTGTACGCAAAGTTATTTAAGCCTACATATGGCTCTTATAGTAATTTTTAAACACTTATTATGAAATTATTTTATTGTTTCAAAATTATTTATTGAGATAGTTTTATTACATTCTAGTTAAATTTACCACTACAACTTTTGAGAAAACAATTATTATGTCTTTCACAAGTTTACATTCCAAATTGACATAGGATCGAACTAAACCTAAGAACCCTAACCATCAATTGTTACCAAATGCAAAGTTAAATTTACTTCAACAAATTAATCTTATTTTTATTCCAAATAGGGTCTTGAGTAACTTAATGATGGATTTAATTAAGTTCATGGACCTTGAGTAATATTATGATGAATTATTTGGTAGTTTGATGATGGATTTTATTCTTAATTGAGATTAAGATCTAGGATCTTAAGATAGCTTGATTCATGTTATTCACAATTTAATTTTACTATGGGTGATGATAAATGAATTTGATTGTTGATTAAGTTCTAGGACCTTAGGATGATTTTATTGAGCTCTAGGACATTACTATAATTTTTTTTGATGGGTTTGTGATTAATTTGATTAGGTTTTACACTTCAATTTAGGATTTAGGAATTGTTACAATTGTTTAGTTTTGGGATTGAGATGTGATTTCAATTTTAGGATTTTTAGATTCGGGACTGTTTTTTTATTTTTGGATTGGGTAACCTTTGATTATCATATGGAGTAAGGATTTTGGATTTGTTGTAGGACTTATATTATGTTGGATTTTTAAAACTAACATTTTTTAAGATTTTTAAGATTTTTTATTATTTTAATTTTTTGTGTTTTGAATATTTTTCATGTGGAAAAAATTCAAGCACAGGAACAATCTAGTTATTCAAGTAGGAGTGTTTGGAATATAAGTTCATACACATGTTTAGACTTGGTTATGGATTGTATTGGCCCACACTCTCAAAGTGCTAACCACAAACTTAATTTTTTGTTTGTTTGTGATGTACTATAGATTGGTTAGAAAGGTCTAATTGGAGTCACTTTTTGAGGCTAGCCAATAACTAACGAATCATAAGTTACAAATGGATAATGGGTTTTCTAGCTAGGTTTGAACAATGGATTTTTATAATATTTCCTCAATACAACCAAAGATACATGAGCAATGAATTCATAAAAAATAGATGCATGCATAATAGCTCGTAAGAGTTGGTATAGAATAAATCTAAACCTTGCAAGATTGGCTAAATATTATAGCCACCCAAGATCTAGGAACTTGGTACAACCATGGTAAGGAGGGTCCTCAAAGAGAACAATTCAAACTGTGCAGCAAGAGTAACACAACGAAAACAACATGGAACATGGAGGAAAATGGAGATGTAAATATTCTTATTAACAGTAAACTCAGTTACATTCGTCTGACAACATCTGTGCTTCAAGATTTGGGCTCATAGGGCTCTTACAAAATATTCAGAAATACAACATTCTAATATGCTCAAACTTGCGAGTGAAATCAACTTGATATTCTTCTATTATGTTCTATATGATTTACTTCCCCCTATCTTGCTATCTATTACAAGTTTTATATCACATCTGCGGGTCAAGAAACATCCACATCAACCAAGAAAATATTACAATCTCCTAAAAGGAAAATGTAATGGAAACATGAATAGGTCAGCCTTCAATTTGAATCTTTCATCAATAGGCACAAAGGAATGAAGTGCGGACCTAAACCAAAGGTCAAAAACACTCCAAGGAACAATAAAAATCATGCCATCAAATCTGCAAGTCACAAGAATGATCCACAAATGATCAGATGGTTGTTAGGCTTGAAAACTATTCTGGTGTCAGTTCAAAAAATTGCCACTTATTCCAAAAGCGATAACTTTCTGGAAAAAGATCCAATCAAACTCAAATATTGGAATAAGGAATAAGATCACATCCATGAGATATACTAATATCCACAAGGTTCGGTGAGCAAATATGATGAATCTACCAACCTCAAATTGAGCAATAGCAAAAAAAAGAACAAAACTAAAAATAAAATATTTTTGGTTGATGCAAGATTGCCAAGAACTGAGGATGCTCCTGTATCAGACATCCAGGGTTAAAGAAAAAGTGAGTCCCTCACTTTGCAGGGGCTAAAGGAAAACCAAGATGATCCACCTTAGCCTAAGAAATGCAAGAAGAATCCTCAATTAGTCTACCCTTCCACTTCACAAGATATTCTTTGTACTGCCTTCCACAAGTCATCCTTCCATCTTTGCTATCCAAAGTATCTTCAATCTCCTCTGACTGCTACTTCAAAAACTAACTCTCTAATTCTACTTTTTTGTCTTCACTGAATTCTACTTCATGATACTAATATAGATCTGCAATGTTGAATATAAGTGATATACCCATGCCATTCGGTAACTCCACTTCATATGCATTTACTGAATCAAACTTCTTCAAGATATTACAAGGACCAAACTTCCTCATCTTCAGCTTATTGTATGTCCCAAATGGAAATCTCTCCTTCCTCGAATATACCATCACTTCATCTCCAACTTCAAATTCCTTATGTCACCTCTTTTCATCTACCTTCTCCTTATACTTTTGGTTCATATCTTCTAATTGTTGCTTCACCTGAGTATGCACTTTCCTCATATGCTCTACAAAGTCTCCTACTTCCACACTCCTCTTGTCTTCCATACTAATGTCTCTTAACTTTGATATACCTCTAGGATGAACTCCAGTAACAATCTCAAAAGGTGTCTTCCCAGTACTCCTGTTTACTGAATTATTGTAGGAAAACTTTTCTTGTTCAAGGAACAAATCCCAACTTTCAATTTTCTCTCTAACCAAACATCTTAGAAAATTCCCCAAACTCCTATTCACTACCTCCATCTACCCATCAGTCTGTAGGTGAAAAGTAGAACTAAACTTCAAATCCATCTTCAACTTTTTCCAAAGTGTCTTCCAAAAGTAACCAACAAACTTCACATCTTTATCTGAAACAATACTCTTAGGTAACCAATGCAATCTTACCAATTCCTTGAAAAAAAAATCTGCTACATGTACAACATCCATTGTCTTCTTACAAGGTATGAAATATGTCATCTTAGAAAATCTTTCTACCACCACAAATACAAAATCATTGCCTCTCTATGTCTTTAGTAATCCAAGTATGAAATACATGCTTATGTCTTCCCAAGGTCTCTCCAGAACTATCAATGGTTTATATAATCCAACATTCTAGCTACATCCTTTCACAACTTGACATACTCTGCAACTCTACACAAATTTTCAAACATCCTTATGAATTTGCAGCCAAAAATAGTTCTCACTCACCAATGCTATAGTCTTGCCAACTCCAAAGTGTCTTGACAATCCTCCACTATGCTTTTCTCTTATTAGATTCTCTTGCATTGAACTTTGGGGTATACACAACTTATTTCCTCTAAAAAACATATCCTCCTATATGAAATAATCCAGCCACTGACTCTTATCCTCCAAAATAGGTTCTTTGCAAGCTCTCCAAGATTCAACAAAATATAGGTCTTTCTCATACAAGTTCTTTAATTCATCAAAACCTAATACTTCTATCCTCATTTCTGTTAGCAAATTCCTACTTCTACTTAATGCATCAACAACTTTATTTGACCTTCCACTCCTATGCTTCAGAACAAAAGTATACCTCTGCAAGTATTCTACCCACCTCATGTGTCTTTGATTCAACTTAGCCTGACTGTTCAAATACTGCAAAGCCTAATGATCCATATATAACACAAGCTCCTTAGGTAACAAGTAATGTCTCCATTTCTTTAATGCTTGAACTATAGCATATAATTCCTTATCATACACTGAATATCTTCTCCTAGCATCATTCAACTTCTCATTGAAATAAGCTACACATCTCCCTTCTTGACTCAACACTACTCCAATTGCATTTCCACTTGCATCACAATCCACTTGAAATACCTTATTGAAATTTAGTAATGCCAATAAAGGTTTCTCTATCACTTTTTGCTTCAACAACTCAAAACTCCTATCTGATCTAGATGTCCATCTAGAGTCCTTCCTATCTCCCCTCATTGTCTTTGTCATAGGGCCACACATAGAACTGAAATTCCTAATGAACTTTATGTAGAAACTAGTCAATCCATGAAATGATCTCACCTCTCCAAGGCTTTTTGGTGTAGGCCACTCAACAATTGCTTGTACCTTCTTAGGGTCCATCTTCAATCCATCCACAAATATCACAAATCCTAGATACACCAGTTCCTCCTTCATGAAACTACACTTCTTAATGTTTATCAATAACTACTCTTCTTTCAACCTCTGCAAAACTTGTCTGATATGCAATAGATGTTCTTCTCTACTCTTACTAAAAATCAAGATGCCATCCAAATAAAAAATCACAAATTTACCCAAGAACCTCTTCAATACCTCATTCATCAACCTCATAAAAGTACTCGGTGCATTTTTCAATCCAAAGGGCATCACCAACCACTAATACAATCCTTTATTTTTCTTGAACGTTGTCTTCCACTCATCTCCTTCTCTGATTCTAATATGATGATATCCACTTTTCAAGTCTATCTTTGTAAAATATTTGGCTCCACTCAAACAATCCATAATGTCATCCATCTGAGGAAAAGGAAATATATATTTCATTGTGATCTTGTTTATTGCTCTAGAGTCTATACTCCTCCATTCTCCATCCTTCTTAGGTGCTAATAGAACAAGTACTACACAAGGGTTTAAGCTTTCTCTAATTGAACCTTTCTTTAGCAATTTTTTCACTTGTCTATTCAATTCCTCATTTTCTATAGGTGTCATCTAGTGTGTTGCTTTATTAGGAAAACTAGCTCCATGAATCAAATCCATAGAATGACTAATACTCCTCATAGGTGGTAATCCATTAGGTACATTATCTAAAATGATCTCCTCAAAATTTGTTAGCAACTCCTTTATTTCTTTTGGGTGTTTGGCTACATGCTTCAGGTCTTCAGCCTTCTTAGGAACTAAGGAATAACACAAACTCTCATATCTCAATCCATCAAGGAATCTCCTCCCATCAACCAGATAGATTCTAGCATTCATACAAACTTCAACTTTAGGAACATCTTCCACAGGCAACAAAATCTACTTCATCCCATTAGCAACAATAGTATATACATTCCTTCTTCCACCATGAATAGCTTGTCTATCATACTACCAAGGTCTTCCCAACAAAACATGGCATACATTCATAGGCATAATATCACATAAAACTTCATCATAATAATTTCCTAGCTTCAATTTTACCAAACATTGTTCACTTACCATAATCTTATGTTCATCTTGAATCCAAGCTATCTGATAGGGCTTCAGGTATTTTAGTCTCTCCATCTTTAATTTAGTCACCATCTTGTTAGAAACTAGGTTCTCAAAGCTTCCACTGTCAACAATCACCTTGCAAAATTTTCCAACTACCTTACATCTAGTACAGAATAGATTCTTCCTCTGCAATGGTTCTTTCCCTATCCCGCTTTGACATAATGCTCTTCTATTCACCGACACTTCTCCATCTTTCGGTATGTTAGATGACTCACCATGATCCTCTTCAACAAGGGTGTTTCTCCTACTATTTTTTGTCTTCCTACTTGTCTCCCCCTGAGTACATTTAAATGCTTTATGTCCTTCACCGCCACATTTAAAACAAGTTCCCTTAAATGTCATTTTCTCCTATCCTCTATCCTCTCTTCTATATCCCTCATTTTGGTAACCACCATTTTCTCCACTTTTGTAAGAGTTTCCACCACCTCTAGGGTATGTATTGTAATTTTTACTGACCTCCTTATCCTTATTCAGATTTGGGAAATGTCTTGCTCCTCCTCCAGTAAAAGTTCTTCCTCTCTGAAATCTTCCACCTCTTCCTCTCTGTATTTTCTAATGTCTTTTATTTAGCTTCTCCTCTGCTTTTAGGGCACACTGATATGCCTCTTCCATATTTTGCAACTTTATCAAACTAATCTCATCTTGTATAGACCACCTCAAACCATTCACATAACTAGCTGCTTGTTTAATCTCATCCTCCAAATGTCCAGATGTGATATTCATCTTATAAAATTCTTCAGTATACTATGTTACACTAGACTCCCTCTGCTTCAAATTCTACAACTTTCGGAACAAACTGATTTGATAGTTTGCAGGCATGAACTTTGTCTTCAACTTATTCACCATCTGATCCCATGACTTTATCTTCTCTTTTCCTCTTCTCTACCTATCTGTTTGCAAATTTTCCCACCAAAGGGATGCATGTCCTCTTCCTAATCAAGGCCAAGCTGATTTCCTCCTTCTCTTTCTTTAGGTAATTCTACTTCTTCATCGCTTACATCATCAACTGGTCAACCTCTTCTCTAGGCCATTTCATCTACATCTAATATGGTAGTAATCCCTCATAACATATCCATTATTGCTTGGTCTACATTTCCATGCACTCCATTTCCTCTACCATTTCTTCTTCCAACCATCTTTATACAATTCCTCTATAGATGTAGGTTGAATCCTCAATCCACCACCCCACAAAAAATCTTCAACAACACTATGCAAACTTCGATGACCTCACACAGATTGAATCTCACTCTGATACCAACTGGTGTAGCCACGGTAAGGAGGGTCGTCAAAGAGAACAATTCAAATCATGCAGCATGAGTAACACAACGAAAACAACATGGAATGTGGAGGCAAATGCAAATGAAAATATTCTTATTAATAGTAAATTAGTTACATTCAGTCGGAAACATCTAGGCCTCAAGATTTAGGTTCACTAGCCTCTTACAAAATATTCAAAAATACAACATTCTAATATGCTCAAACTTGCGAGCAAAATCAACCTGATATTCTTCTATTATGTTCTATATGATTCATTTTCCCCTATCTCGCTATCTATTACAAGCTTTATATCACATCCACATCGACTAGGAAAAGATTACAATCTCCAAAAAGGAAAATGTAATAGAAACATGAATAGGTCAGCCTTCAATTTGAATTCTTCATCAACAAGCACAAAGGAATGAAGTGCGGACCTAAACTGAAGGTTGAAAAAACTCCAAGGAACAGTAAAAATCATGCCATTGAGATTTGTAATTCACAAGAATGATCCATGAATGATCAAATTGGCATTAGGCTTGAAAACTATTCTAGTGCCAGTTCAAAAAATTGCCACTTATTCCAGAAGTGATAACTTGCCGAAAATAGATCCAATCAAACTCAAATCTTGGAATAAGGAATAAGATCACATCCATGATATATACTGAGATCCATAGGGTCCAATGAGAAAATATGATGAATCTACCAACCACGAACTAAGCAATAGCAGAAACAAGAACAAAACTAAAAAGAAAATATTTTTGGTTGATGCAATATTGCCAAGAACCGAGGATGCTCCTACATCAAAACTTCATGAAAGCACAAGAGAGATCAATATGCAATGCTCAAGATTTTAATGGAATTGATTATCCAACAATATTGTTCAATATACAATGTATGATACCACCTATTTATATAGCCAAGGTGAGACACAAGATTAAGCAAGATTATGACAAGTGTCTTAATCCTATGACATGTGATAACTTATCACAACTACCTAGGACATATGTGTTAAAATTCAAAAGATAATATGACAACTAATACCTTCTATAAATATTCCTTCCTATGACCTAATTAAACTTAACATATAAATAAGTTCCCTATGTCCCTTAGTAATGGATTAACTAGGTACAAGACTTTATTTACACCAACACACTCCCTTAAGTGCAACTTAGGGAGTAGTAGATTATTATGCAAATGACACAACTTAGATGGGTCATGACTACAAGGCCATGTTAGGTACCAATGTACAAATGAAAATAAAATATCTCACAAATGGAGAAAAGGAGAAAACTTGGTGGGAAAAAACTCGTCTTCGAAAAAGAGATAAAAAACAACAAAATTATCTTAATGAAGAATCAGAAAGACAAAATACCATGTGAGGAAAAATTACCCCCCATAAGAGAGAAGAAGAATAGATACCATGCATCCCCCCCTCAATGTTGAGTCTCCTACAATGATAGTAGAAGCTAGACATTGAATGTTGAAGATGATCCAAAAGCATTGAACAACATTCCTCCCCTTAGGAAGAAACAAAACCGAGATGATATGCAAGATGTATTCCCATTCCTAAAAGGAAGATGTAGGAAGAAGGATGATGGATGAAGTCTCTGAAGAGTGTTCAAGTGTCTCCATGTTGATGAAATCTATCACACTCCAAATAGGTGTTCTAGTCCACACTATTGAAGAAGACAATCCAAAATCTCCTAGAAACAATTGTAGAAAATAATCCAAAGAAAAATATGCCTACTCTAAAGATGAAGAAGCCTCATCCAAATTTTGTCCAAAATAATCCACACTCACATCAAACTACAAAGAATTATCATGTAGAGAATGAACAAGAGGGTTAGGGTGATCCCTCACAACAACTGGAGAAGGATCATTTCCATCAAAAATAAGATGAATGAAATAGATGATAAGTAGGAGGTATTTTTCCACAGTGCGTCAAATTATGATATTGCTATCAGGATTCAACCGTGTAGTTTCGAGTCAAACTCATTGACCCATGGGTCAATGAGTTTGACTCGAAACTACACGGTTGAATCCTGATAGCAATATCATGAAATAGATGATGTCTCCCAAATCTAAAATGTGTGACTCAAAAAATGAAACAGAAATGTTATCAAGTACTCATCCCAAGTAGCCACATTTGGAAGATTGTGTATGTCCTGTTGCACTAAATCACAAGGAACTAGAACTATGGTAACACAAGCATCCTCAAGTACAACAATAGGAGATGAAGGAGATGGGATATCATCACATGTCACTAGATCCTTAGTAGATGAAACAATACCAAGATTCAGATGATCATATACTAAATCTCCTCAAAAGTTTCTACACAAGATGCCTTAATGTGAACATTTTTTGAATCATTAGGAGTAAAATGTGTGAAGGTGTAGAATCAAGATTGGTGATCAACCTCCCCAACTGCAACTGTATCTCATCTATGTAAATCTCGGATTATGATAGAATCTCTAGTGTGAACTCAACACTCTTTCCTGCTCCACCATGTGTGATTGGATAGATAGAAATGATATTGGTTGACAATGAAGGAACATAAAGAACATAATTGAATGCTTTTTCATCCATGTCAATGGATCTGTTCCCACAAAAATGTATGTATATGTGTTGTTACCCATTAGGATGGGTGGTGATTAACAAGTCTCAAATGAAGATAACATACTCTCTAATGATGCCATGTGATGTGAGGTTACTTAGAATTTGCATTTGCAACAAGTTATTTCCCTTTGAGTTTATTGGACTTTGATAAAGAAGAAGATGATGAAACCTCTGATGATGAAGACTCATTGATTTGATACTTCTTAAGAAGATTCTTCAACTCATCAATCTTTTTTGAATAGCATTGGTGTTTATCATGCCTTGATTTCTTGCAAAATGCACATGTAAGCTTCTCCTTCTTATATGATTCCCCTTTAGAGGAAGAGGATTTAAATTCTTTATGTGGCTTGTTATTTTTCTTCTTTTGCTTCTTATCAATATTCCTCGATTCTTTTTGTACCTTAGACACATGAGCAAATGATGATTGTGACTTGGAAGACTTGATTAGACCCATATTAGTTAACTTAGCCTCCTCTTGGATTAGGAGATTTGTAAAGTCATCCAACTTAGGATCAACATATGATGCTCCCATAGAAAGTCGAGTATGAAAGCTAAAAACAAACACTGAATACTCAAGACCAAGCTTGGATAACACATTCATAATCAATGGTAAATCCTCTTTATCAATGTTGTAATATTTTAGCTACACATTATTAATTGCTTAGCTTTGGAGAATGTATTCTTGGATGTGGTCAAAAATTTTAGGATACATATCAATCAAATCATTATCTATCTGATATCCCCTAAACTTATTTGTTTTACCATAAATTTTTCAAAAGCCTCCCAAGCCTCTTTAGGTGTTTTGCATGATTTAACATGAAATTGTAAATCAAATAAGACTAATGAACATATGCATCCAAGTGTTTTTCACAATCAAACTCCCATTTTTCCAATTCTTTAGCATCAATAGGTTGAGGAATGGTTTCCTTTAGATAGCCTGTTAGAACTTTCATCATGAGATAGTTTCATATTGATTTTCTCCATGTAGTGTAATTATGTGGAGTTAGGAGTTCAATTTGCGATTTCCCCATTGCAAGAACACAAACCAAGCAAAAGAAAGCAATCAACCACTATAAGATTACCCCCCCAAATTACACAATCAAGAAACCCCCTAGTAAATATGATTTTTGGAACTTTATACTTAGTTCAATTATAGGTGCCACTTGTCAAAAACAATGAAGTGGACTTGATCTTAGTGTATAAATATTGCCAAATTTGGCCTCAAGCTCAAAGTAATTTTTTTACAACAAATGAGATCAATCTGATCACACCACTAGAAAGTATATGAAAAAATATGCACTAAAAAAAAATCACCCAAAAATGTTACCATAGGAGCAAGAACAGGGCTCCTAAAGTTTATCTTAGTGTATAAATATTGCCAAATTTGGCCTCAAGCTCAAAGTAATTTTTTTACAACAAATGAGATCAATCTGATCACACCACTAGAAAGTATATGAAAAAATATGCACTAAAAAAAATTCACCCAAAAATGTTACCATAGGAGCAAGAACAGGGCTCAAAAAACAATGAAGTGGACTTGATCTTAGTGTATAAATATTGCCAAATTTGGCCTCAAGCTCAAAGTAATTTTTTTACAACAAATGAGATCAATCTGATCACACCACTAGAAAGTATATGAAAAAATATGCACTAAAAAAAAATCACCCAAAAATGTTACCATAGGAGCAAGAACAGGGCTCCTAAAGTTTTAAAATTGAGAACCACTCAACAACACCTATGATAATCTACAATTTCTGAAAAAACAGGCACCAAAATCAAAATCTAATTGCACCAATGCACAGAGCACAAACTTCTACCCCAAATAAAAAATTCTCAAGAAAAGGAGGTCATATGAGTAAGTTATGATCCTTTGAAGTTGGACTGCAAAATCAGAAAGATCATTAGAGAGGGGGAAAAAAAATAGGAATGCTAATGCAATGATGATGCCAACCAACTCAACGATTAAATTTGCTGGTCATGAGACCGTCACAATGAAATATTCTACCTGAAAATGGAATATTCGCAAAGAATATTCTTTGAGTGGAATTTGCATAAAGAATCTCAGAATATTCTTTGGACCTCCAGATTAAATTGATGGTCGTAGGAGTTTTTTAACCATTGGTTGGGAGTAGGTAAGTGCCTAGGTTTGCATGGGAAAATTTGGTGGTGCCACGTGGTGAAGCAGTGGACCCTGGTCATACCCACCTTTGCACACATATTGCATGTGCAATACCTACATACACAGGTTTAAAAAGAAAAAAAAAAATTTAAATCAAAATTTTCTGAAAAAACAATGTGACTAAACTATTAGAATTTCAATTTTTTTAAATAAGTACCAACTAAAATTTCCTATTGATCCATTGTACAATTTTTTTGATGATGGTACAACTGCATTAATGACAACTTGTGGGGTCGTACAACTCCTTGGGCAATTTATTTTGCCTCGAAAAACAACTTCTCCAAATTTGATGATTTGACAATTGATCTTAAGGTCTTTGGCCCTTTTGAACACGATGGTAGGGTTGGTTTTGATCCAAAGTGCTCTAAAATTGCAGCTACCTTCTAGATTTTCCAACCACACTTTAGCTTCAAACCCTCATAGATCTAGTCTAGTAATTCCCAATTTGGACAAAACAAAAGGAAAAAATAACTTTCTCAAACCCTCTAATCTCAATGGTGAGCTTAGATTTGCACCAACAAGCTCTGATTTGAACTTGAAATATAAAGCCACAAAGAGGAAACCCCCAAATTTGGTATTTCTTTCAATCTTTTTTAATTCTTTAGATCATCATTCGATGCAAGAGAAGAGCATACTCAATTTTTCAATATTTACCAAGATCTCTCAATAAAGACTAACAAGAAGCAATCCTACAAGCTTTGATACCATGTAAGAGTTGGTATAGAATAACTCTACACCATACAAGATTGGTTGAAGATTATAGCCACACAAGATCTAGGCACTTCATGAAAGCACAAGAGAGGTCAATATGCAATGCTCAAAATTGCAATGGAATTGATTATCCAACAAGATTGTTCAATATACAATGTATGAGACCACCTGGTTATAAAGCCAAGTGAGACACAAGATTAAACAAGATTATGACAAGTGTCTCAATCCTATGAAATGTGACAACTTATCACAACTACCTAGGACATGTGTTACAAGTCAAAAGATAAGATGACAACTAACACCTAGAAATATTCCTTACTAGGATGTAGGTAAACTTAACATATAAATAAGTCCCCTAGTAATGGATTAAGTAGATACAAGACTTTATTTACACTAACATAGCTTGGTGCACTTGAGTAAACCATTCTCTTTCTTTTTACAAGCTATAAATTTTCTTGCAAGCTTAGCGTGAGCAACAAAATTACCTAAAACTACAAAAGAAATGGGAAAAGGAAATCCACAAACAAAAATGATTTGAAAGCAAAAGAAAAAAAATGCGCAAAAGAGACTGAGTAGAGGTTTATGGACCAGACTATAGGTGAGGCTTGAGATAATGGTGTAAATTTTGTGGAACAATCCACCTGTGTAAGAAATGAATTTGATGAAATCATACAATAATACGACCTATTTTTTTATTTTTTTATTTTCTTGTAACAATATGATATGTTTGGTTAAAATGATAGTGGTTGAATTGATATTTTCACATTCTATGTAGTATAATATTAAGAATATTTTAAAATATGTTATGTATATTTTTTTCAATATTTTGGATCATATTCTATGATTCATTATTAAGAATATGATACTAACTGAATAAATTATAGATATAATCTTAAAAAAAGAAGGGGAAAGGAAGAGGACTCAATAATGAGGAAGCTAAAAAGAAGCAAGGGGAAGGAAGAAGGACCAAAAAATAAGGAACATGACAAAAGTCATGTCTACAATCTATTCAGTCATTATCCTCTTCAAGATAGTGGATCATGAAATGTGATCCAAAACCATATCTAAGAAAAAACTATACACAAACATTCTTAATATTAGACTAAAATAATTTACAAAGATGGCACAAAAATGTATGTCAATGCAAAAGGGTTAGAGTTATCCCCTATTGACTAATATCTAATTGGAGTATATGTACATCAAGTGTGAAGATACAAAGCAAACAATACATGTTCATTGCATGTATTTTTTCTTTGACATTTCAGATCACACTCAATGATTCATCATAAAGAAGAGGATAATAACTGAATAGATTGCAAACATAGCTTTTATAATGTTCCTAATTCTTTGGTCCCCCTTACTTACCCTAGCTTCCTTTTAAAGTTCCTTGTTCTCTGATTCTCCTTACTTTCTCTTGTTTATAAGTTTATGTCAGAAATCTATTCAATCATTATCCTCTTCTCAATGATGAACCACTAAATGTGATCCAAAACATAGAAGGAAATAATATACACATGCATTCTTAATATTAGACTAAAATAATTCGTTATAGGAAAATTCACTACCAACAAATCACAGATGGAAAATTCACCGCCAACAATTCACTACACGAAAAATTAATTGCATGAATTTTTGACACTAAATTTTCCATGACGGTGAAATGTTGGTGGCAATGAATTTTCCCGCAATGAATTGTTGGCAGTGAATTTTCCATTGATGAATTGTTGGACATGAATTTTCCTAGAGCCAAATAATTTATAGAGATAATACAAAAATGTATGCCAATGGAATAGGTTAGAGTTGTCCCTTGCCGACTACCTAATATCTAATCCTAATAGATACATCAACAGTGAAGACACAATGCAACCGGTACATACCCATAGGCTTTTATACATTCTAAACAGTAATTATTCTCTTATACAATCCACATCGACAATCGTCATAGCATATACATGTAGGTATTATGAATATAATCTTGGTATCTTTTTTTTAGTTTTCTATTATTCTGATAGATCACAAAATGTGATTCAAAACATTAATATAAAATATATTTTACACAATTGAATTCTAAAATTACATAGATTGCCCAAAAACTGATATATTTAACATTGATATCTATTAGACCCTTAAATCTGAAATGAAATGGAACCTGCCGTAAGATAATAGTGTGTTGAGAAAGTAAAGCATTTTCTTTACTTTTTATATTTTATCCATATACAAAGAGTAAGAGGACGACCTTGAATTTGGCTACCTGTAATTTTAATTGAAAGCCAAAATCTTATAGGAAGGATTCCATCTGTCTCTTCTAATTGGGATTGTCATGTCAAAACATAATATAATTCCAGTTATTATAGCTTTTTTTGGCCCAATGTTATGGGGAATCCACTGTAATATCTCAATGTTCCCTGTATTAGCCCTGGAACAAGTGATAATGGCATGGACTGTATTCATTCTGGTTTATGAGATGGACTAAAGTTAATCTTTTATATTGAATTAAGCATAACAAAAATTACAGAAAACTAATAGAGGCAATAATTCACCATTTTAGATTCTGACTAAGATAATTGACTTCAAATTTATTTACATTAAGGAATGTCCATGATAACAATCTTGACAGCAGTGTATGCTAATTTAAGATTGCTGGTTTTAAATTTAATATTGAAGACTAGTGTTCTGATTAATTAATCTATAGTTCTCTAATTATTTTGTATAATTTGTATAAATATGGTATTTTAGATTTGTCATGAAATAAGATTTTTTTGATGAATTTGTTTGATGTATGTAAATGATATCGATCTGAATTAGGTCAACCAATGAGGAATTTAAAAATGATGTGAATAAGTGAATTTTTTGATTTTGTATGTAGATTCAAAAATATTTCTTTCTATTTTTTTTTTTTTAAATAATTCGTCATTTTTAACCATTTTTAATAACCTGAGTTTTATTTTATACTCTTTTTTACTAGTGATATTTATTTCATAAGACAATTTTTTTATTAAGAATACAAATAAAATTATAATTTCTTAAATACAAATCACTAACACTATATAGTGCATGCATATTTTTTTATAATTTTTTTAATATTTTTTATTTATTATTAAATTTAAATTCGCATTAACTATAATTTAAGTGATTTCATTCTATTAAAAAACTTATTTTTGGTATATATCAGAATTATTTTTTTATTGAAACAAGAATATCAATGAAGAGTGCAAAAATATTTTTCAAATATTTTATATTTTTCTATGTGTTTCAAACAAATACCCTTATAGTTGGTAAAAAAACTATGTTCACTAAAAAATAAAAAGCTTACTCTAGGCCTAAAAATTTTTTATGCCATAGTGATTCCATTTGATGGTCAAACTTGGATTTCAAAAAAAAAAATCTCTAAAAAATCTATGTGCTACAATAGGATGGTGTCAAAGAAACCTTCAAATGACCTTTATTTGAAGGTATTTTTTATAACTATTTTTAAATTAAATATTTAAATTTTTTTTAAAAAAAATCCTTTTGAAGGTCATGATGACATCACCTTCGAATGAAAGTTCTTCATTTGAAGGGAGGATGGTGTAGTCAAGCTCGGAGGGCCTTGTTAAGCTATCTAATTATGCAACCAAATCACACACACACTCACTCAGAAAGATTGGCCAAATGCAACAGGAGAACAAATATTTTCTTTTTATTCAATAACAAAGATACATCCAGGAAATTTTGTTCAGAGCAACTCTCTGTTCTTCACTTCACCATACTTGACCCCCTTTCTCCTCACACCACCTTCACTTTCTAACACTACATACTATATTATTCCTCCCAATCGGCCTTGGCATTCATCTCTTCTCATGTCGTAGTATCACAATGCCGTTACCTCGCTATCAGTAGCTTCATCAAGTTTGCCAATGAATATGCATTCCACAACAATAATGTGGAATACATCGAGCATCACTTCACTAGGTGTCGTGACCAAATTCGCCATCCGCTGCCGTTGACCATTTCCATTTATCTCTTGCCATTGGATATCACCAAGACCCCGACTCATCTCCCTTTGAAACCACCATGTCATATTGATAAAGCTTTATTAGAATATTGAACAAACTTCGGAAGATCTCCCACCAACCCATCTATGTCTCCCCGAAATTGTCACCATCGCATCATCGATGAGACTCAGATGAGATATGTCCTTGTCGAAGAGACTCCAGAGTAACTCTCGTTGAAACCATAAGGTCACCTCAACACAATGATCAACTAATCCTATAGTCCGTCAGAATGTTGAAGAGACATTCACGATTGTCTCACCAAAAAGTAATCCTCTCGTCGATGTAACTTCTATGTGCTCCTTCACCTAATGCAACCATCAGACTATCAATGGGACACAAAATAGGGTCCCACTAAAATGTTAATCTCTCGCTGACGAAAATGCAACACCATCGGTGCATCATTGGGACCAAAAGAAAGATCCTATCGATGAGTTGATGTCTCGCCGATCATAAAACTTGTTTTTCCTTTATTCGATCAAACAACATAGAAAAATTACGTAGGATTGTTCTTGGCCCTAGATGCTCCTGCATCAGACACCCAGGGTAGGAGAAATGTTCCATGAGTGGAGACTCAAGAACATTTGGAGCATTCTGGAATCGACAATCCAAATTGAACCAGCTCATGCACCTTCAACCAAGATGCTTCCGCTACTGATTTTCCCTTCTAGCAAACCAGGTACTCTGGGTACTCTTTAGGTACATGTGTTTTCTTTTCAACCCTAGAATCAATAATTGCATCTGCTTCTTCAGTTTGCTTCTTTGGTAGTTGGTTCACCCAATCCTTATTAACAGGCCAATGTGATTGAGTACTTGTTTGTTTGTCAAAATTCTTGTACAGATCGCTAACATTAAAGATAGGAGATATATCTACATTCTCTAGAAGTTATACTTCATAAGCATTGGCTGAAAACTTATGTAGGATCTGGAAAGGACTTATTTTCTTCCATTTTAACTTATTATAGGTTCCTTGTGGAAACCTCTCCTTTCTTAAATGAACTAAGACCAATTCTCCAATCTGAAATTCCTTCTCTCTTTTGTGATGGTCAGAAGACTCTTTATACTTAGTTGTACTCTTCTCCAACTTTTCTTTCACTACTTTATGCAAGTCTCTAATATATTCTACAAAATACTCTACCACAACACTATCTTTGATTTCATCTACACCCCTAGGGCTGAAACCATACACCACATTGAATGGAATTTTTCCAATACTCCTATTCACTAAATTATTATAGGAAAAATCTACCTAGGACAACAAAAATCCCACTGCTTTGGTTTGTCTCCAATCAAACATCGAAGGAGATTACCTAAACTATTGTTCATGACTCCAGTTTGTCCATCTGTTTGTGGATGGTAGGCTGAACTGAAACCCAAATGTGTGCCTAATTTCTTCCACAATGTCCACCAAAAATGACCAACAAAATTTGTATCCCGATCAGATATGATACTCTTAGGCCAACCTTGCAACCAAACTATTTCTTTGAAAAACAAATTTGTTATATGGGAGGCATCACTAGATTTTTGACATGGAATAAAATGAGCCATTTTGGAAAATCTATCAACAACCACAAAAACTGAATCATTACCTCATTGAGTTCGAGGTAGTCTGGGAACCTCTTGGTATGCACAACTTCTTTCCTTTGAACAAGTTCTCTTGAATGAAATAATACAACCATGGAGTCTAATCCAATTTAGTTGGATTCTTGCATGTTAACCATGCCTCTCTGAAATCTAGGTCGTGATCATACAACTCACCTAATGAATCAAAACCAACAACATTCACTCTCACTCAGCAATAAAGTTCTCCTACTTAGTGTGTCAACAACTCTATTGGATTTACCACTTCTATGTTTTAACACAAAAGAATAACTTTGCAAGAATTCAACCCACTTCATATTCCTTTTGTTCAATTTACCTTGGTTTTTTATGAATTGTAGGGCATGATGATCTGTATACAACACAAATTCTTTCGAAAATAAATAATGCCTCCATTTCTTGAGTTCTTGCACAATTGCATAGAACTCTTGATCATACACTGAATATTTCCTCTTGGCTTCATTCAACTTCTCGTCGATGTACACTATTGGTCTTCCTTCTTGACTGAGAACTCCTCCAATTGTTGTTCTACTTGCATCACAATCTACTTGGAAAACTTTTCCAAAGTATGGTAATGCCAACACCGGTTGTTCTATCACCTTGTTTTTCAATACCTGAAAACTCTTCTCTACTGTAGTTTTCCATTGGAACTCTTTTCTTGTTCCCTTCATTATCTTCGTGATGGGAGAACATATCCCATTGAAATTCCTTATGAAATTCCTATAGAATCTTTCCAACCCATGAAAACTACGAGCTTCAAAAGTACTCCTTGGTGATGGCCACTCAATAATAGCCTTTACTTTTTTAGGATCCATTTTTAATCCTTCCTCAGAAACTACAAATCTGAAATACACTAATGCTTTCTTCATGAAAGTACACTTTTTCAGATTCACCATTAACTTCTCTTCTTTTAATCTTTGCAAAACAGTTCTAATATGTTATAAATGTTCTTTTGTTTTGCTTAAAATTAAAATATTATCAAGGTAAACTATGAAAAACTTACCAAGATAGGGCTTCAACACCTAATTCATCAATCTCATGAATGTACTAGGTTCATTTGTCAATCCAAATGGCATGAACAACCACTCATACAATCTATCCTTCATCTTAAATGTTGTCTTTCATTCATCCCCTTCACAAATTCTGATTTGATGGTAAACAATCTTTAGATCAATCTTCGTGAAATACCTTGCTCCACTCCAATAGTCCATTAAATCATCCATTATGGGCAATGGAAATCTATATTTAATAGTAATCTTATTAATGACACGGGAGTCTATACACATCCTCCATTCACCTCCCTTCTTAGGTGCTAATACTATAGGTACGACCCATGGACTAAGACTCTCCCTAATCAAACCCTTGTCCAACAACTCCTAGAATCGTCTATTTATTTCTTCATTCTCCTATGGTGTCATCCTATACAGTTCCTTTTTTGGAAAACTTGCACCTGGAATCAAATCCAAATAGTAATTGATTTCTCTCACTGGTGGTGATCCGTATAGTAACTCCTTTATCATTATGCCAACATGCTCATCAATCGATCCTTGAATTTCTACTGGAAACTTTTCTACCTTTTTTATTGTCAGGTTTTGAGGTGGTCATGCTACCAATACATAACAGGCATCATCATTCTTCAGATCCTTCAGGAACTTCTTTCCTGCGAAAAAACACACCTTGGAGGTACCTTCTGTGTCTTCACCTTTATCCTTCATAGGATTCAAAGTAAATTCCTGACAATCCTTCTTAATGGTATATGTATTATTCTTACTATCATGAACATATTGTCAGTCAAATTGCCATGGTCTTCCCAACAAGATATGACAGGAATCCATAGGAATTACATCATAGAGTATTTCATCCTTGTATTTACCAATCTGAAAATTAACCAAGCATTATTCTCTTACCACTAGTTGATGCTCTTTCTACAACTACAAAACCTTGTATGGATTGGGATTCTTCATTCTTTTCAGCTTCAATTTCCTCACCATTTCATTGGACACAATATTGTTTGTGTTGCCACTATCTACAATTACTTTACAACACTTACCACATGACTTGCATTTGGTTCTAAACAAATTCCTTCTCTATATTGGCTCAATTTCTACCTTCTCAAGACTTAAAAAAATCTTCCTTATCATCAAGGATTCTCTGTCCTTTGGATCTTCTCCATGCTTTGAAGTTTCCACCATTTTATCTTCAGCTTGGGCCACATGCACTCTGGCCTCTTTTCCTTTGCCTCCACCTTGATCTTGTGGGCATTCAAAAGACTTGTGCCCGATCTCTCCACATTTGCACATTTGTAACATGTAATAGTGAATCCTCTACCACTTCCTCTTTGAAAATTACCTCTTCCTTTAGATGACTCTCGTTTTCCTCATAAATCTCCTTTGCCTCCTATGTCTTGAGAGGTACCCTCTCCATCATGTTTGGAAGAATATCCTCTTCCACCACTACTTTATACTCGGTCATGGGTATTTTTACCTCTACCTTTGTTATTGCTTTGTTTATTTCTATTTAATTTCTCCTCGTCTTTCAAGGCACATTGATAAGCCTCTTCCACGTTCTACAACTTGAGCAAACTTATTTCATCTTGAATGGACACTCACAGACAATTTAGGTATCTTGCAACTTTCTCAACCTCATCTTCAATGTGATTTTCTCAAATAATCAATCGATAGAATTCTTCAGTGTACTCCTTGACACTAGACTCTCTATGCTTCAAGTTTTGTAATTTCCTAAATAGACTTATCTAATAGTTTGTAGGAATGAACTTTGCTTTTAGTTTGTTCACCATGCAGCCCCATGATTTTATCTTCTCCTTACCTCTTCTTTGTCTATTAATTTGCAAATGATCCCACCACTGGGATGCATGCCCTTTCAACTTTGTGTAGGCATATTTCACCTTCTTGTCATCTTCAGTACCTTCAAATTTGAAGTACTTCTCCATCTTAGTAATCCAATCCAACAATTCATCACAATTCAAGTTCCCTTTGTACTCAAGAGGGTCAAAACAGGGTCTAGTATTTATTTTGGCTAGGGCTCGGATGAAGCTCTCTTCTCCTCAATCAAGTTTTGGTTGTTCTCCTTCAACTTAAATCTATTCTTCTTCTTCATCATCGCTGACATCATTGGCATGATGACCTCTTCACTGTGCATTTTTGATAGCCTCTAATCTAGCTGCAATTCCTCTCAACATATCTATTAGGACAAGGTATGTTTCTCTTCACACCCTACATCCTCTACCACATCCTTTGTGTGCCATCTTACGCAAGTCCTCTGCAGTTTCAGGTTTCCTTCTCACTCACTTACCCACAACAAATTCTCTATAGGACTTCGTAATTGCTTGACACCTTCTCAAGAGAAAACCTTTCTCTATACCACTTGGGCACAATTAAGCTCAGAGGTCCTTGTTAGGCTATCCGATCATGCAGCCAACTCACACACACACTCACTTAGAAAGATCAACCAAATGCAACAAGAGAACAAATATTTTCTTTTCATTCAATAACAAAGATACATCCAGGAAATTATGTTCAGAGAAACTCTTTGTTCTTCACTTCACCACACTCAACCCCCTTTCTCCTCACACCACCTTCACCTGCTAACACTACATAACTGTATTATTCCTCTCGATTGGCCTTAGCATTCATCTCTCCTCATGTCATAGTATCACAATGTTGTTACCTCATTATCACTAGCTTCATCAAGTCGGCCAATGAATATGTATTCCACAACAATGATGAGAAATACATTGAACATCGCTTCACCAGGTGTTGTGACTGAATTCACCATCCACCATCATTGACCATTTCCATTTATCTCCCACCATCACAATATCACCAAGACCTCAACTCATCTCCCTCCAAAACCACCATGTCACATCGATAAAGCTTTATCAAAATATCAAATAGAATTTGAAAGATCTCCCACTGACTCATCTATGTCTCCCCAAAATCGTCACCACCACATCATCAATGAGACTTGAATGAGATATCACCTTTTTGAAGAGACTCAGGAGTAACTCCTACCGAAACCATAAGGTCACCTCAACGCAACAATCAACTAAGCCCACATTCTATTGGAATGTCAAAGAGACATTCATGATTGTCTCACCAAAAATTAATCCTCCCATCAATGTAACTTCTACGCTCTCCTTCACTTACTGCAGCCATCAGATCATCGATGGGACACAAAATAGGGTCCTGCTAAAATTTTAATCTCTTGTCAATGAAAATGCAACACCATTAGTGCATTGTTGGGACTAGAAGAAACATCCTGTTGATGAGTTTATGTCCGGTCGATAAAACTTGTTTCGCCTTTATTCAATCAAACAACACAAAAAAATGACGCAAGGTTATTCTTGTCCCTAGATGCTCTTATATCAGAGGACCTTCACTCAAATGTATTTTATAATTTTGACATCTTAGGTTCATTTTTTTCCCCATCCCACAAGTGGGGCACACTATTGTGATATTAGCTTATGGTTTTTAGGTTTTGTAATGACCTATGTGTAATGTAATGTTGATTAGACTAGTTACTCATCTTTTTTTTAATCCATGCATTATTTTAAAACATGTGAGTCAATGACAATAATGTCTTTGTGATAATCACTCTAGGTTATTGATGGTAGGGGGAAGAATTAAGGATTTGATTCATTATGATGCCTTAATGTTTTATATAGTCACTATTAATCAAGATAGGAGTTCCATTTTTTATCCTTTTATTACTGATTGAAGCCAAAATTACATAAAGATTAAATATTTTTGTTGAATTCATTTCTAAGAAATAATTGGTTCCTTTAAATTAACCTCATCCATTAAGATCATGGACCAATTCTCTATCCCTCCTTTCATTGGTTCTCACCTTTGCACATTATTCTTGATCCTAACCTTACACTTGATATTCGATATTTGATTGAGTTTCATGTTTAAGTTAATGTTTACAAGGATTGACCTAGTAGGGAGAGCTGTGTTCACTAATTTTGATATGATACAATGGCACACACATTAAAAAACATTATCAAAACAAATGAGCCATATTTTGAACACTTTCATCCTCCACCATGTCATGAAAAATAATGATACTATACATCAATATGCTTCATGTATACATTAAAATTAAGTCCTTTTCCAAGGTAAGTACACAAAGTTGTGATACAATTAAGATACCACTTTTGCATTTTAACTTGAAATAATACGTTTGGAGCTTGCCAAATTAAAAATTTAATATAAAAAATAGAGTTCATTTTGCACATTTGTTGTTGAACCCATGACTCTTCTCTGAATTTTTCTCCTCCCTAACCTATGCTTGCCAAATAGAAAGTCATTTTTTCACTTGGACCTTGTGAATCTTTTTCAAGATGTCACTAAGATGCCAAGGAGGTGAAAGAGGTAAGTATTTCTAGTTTTCTAGTTTCAAATGTTGATTAATTTGTAGATTGAGTTAGGTTTTTTAATTAAAATTTATTTAATTTCCTCAAGCTCTTTTAAAATGTTCTAACACATCCTATTGATTAACAAGAGTGTTATAGATTATTTTGGAGTTTAATTTTGTGAGTTTAGTTCCATCTTTCCATAGAAATTATTTATACTATTCAATATTAGTATCATACTCAACTGGGAACTTCATTTCCTTACAAGCTTCCTTTATTATGGTGTAGGTTCTCCAATTAGTGATAGGCAGATTGTATTCACTTCATAGCTCATTCCAATCTTTTAGGTGTCCATATTTTAGAATGTCCTTGAATAGTTTTATGCCTTTACTGGCCCATGTTTTGGTAGAAAATCATTGAAGTAGTGATAGTTTTTTACCATTATGTTCCAGGTTCCACCAGATTGATCTATGGGTAGAAATTATGTTGTTTTTGAAATATTGATAATTTACAACAAATTATTTGATATGTTCCCATGCTTTCCATATAATCTTAAAGACCACTGAGCCTTCAGGGGACAGGAAATAATTTCCACCTCCAAATGTTGAAAATTCGCAATCACCTCCTCATGAAGGTCTTTTAGGGAAAATAAAAAACAAAAGAGAACTTGAGGAATTGATTACAAGGTTAAAATATATTGCTGCAACAAACCCTCATAGGAGAGGCTTTGTTGAATCCCTATAGTCTATTTATTATAGATATGTAACCAGTAAAGAAATATAATTATTACACGTGAATAGTTGAACCTTGTATGAATCTATTTTTCTCATAACTCACTTTGGATGTCAAAAAGTTTTATGGTGGACCTTCAACATCAAAACCTCACACTTATCGTTTTCGATGAACTTTTACCTAAATAACCTTTATTCATTAATGATGTTGTGAACAATGTTAGGTAGTTTTGGTAATTGAACAACATTTGTTGTTTCAATTTTAGATGTTGACATTAGATAGTTCTCCTAATTATCATGCTACAATGGACCATGGTGTTGTTGTAGTTGTAGCAAGTTTTTATCCTTTGACAGAGGTATGCGACAAATTAGTAAATTTCACATTATATTTATTCTTTTATTGGTATATTATTGAAAATTTTAATGATACTCATACGTATTTTAATTGCTATCTCGATGCTTGAATTTTGGGCTTTTCACTCTATATCATGAACGTTCCCTTCCTGTGGCTGAGCATGTTGATTATTTGTATGCGATAAGTGATTATTATGTTATATGTCATGCCATAATTCAATTTCTATATATTAATTTCTATAATTTTTATTGTATTACATGGGCATCCAGAGTAGTCTAGGGTGGAGGATGAGTGAACACATTTGAAAGACACTAGCATCACATGCATCTCCATCCAATCGTCAGTCAAAGGAAACTCACGATCTATTTCCTTCACCTAGTGGGAATGACTATGTATTAGGGTCCTTTGATGTATGCCTATGTGGCATTTTTGAAAATATGTTTTGTATTATGGATATGTGGAATTTTATGTCCATATAGCTTTTTTGCAAGCCTATATGACTTTATTGGATATATTGTACATACTTTTATCGACATATAATGTTGTATACTTTTATCGACATATAATGTTGTATGGCCTTATGGATTTATGGTTAATGAAAATATTTTTTTACCATTGTTTTAGGATGAGGATCTAGATAAATTTATGTGTCTATTTATGTGTAAAAGTTTTATGATATGAAGCACTATAAAGTTTGAGATTGCTATAGAATTAAAAATAGTAAATATGTTTAAGATACCAAATCCATCAACAATTGATAGCTTGATGTATGCAATGGTATGCACACGGCCAAATATTGCACATGCAGTGGGAGTTGTGAGTAGGTATATGAGAAATTCGGGAATGGAACATTGGAATAGGTAAAATGGATTCTCTGATATTCAAGAGGTACGTGTTACCTAATTTCACTACTTGCTCAATTAGGTTGAGCTTTGTGTTTAGAAATCAGGAGAGGCACATTTTTTATTTATATTTCCTATATTAAATTCAATTACATAAACAAAAAATTTAGAAGATTACAAATCCATAGTAATAGATCATTGCATTTATACATTTGCATATAACATAGAAAATATTTACACAAATCTTTTTGAAAAGTAATATTTATTGATTCAAAAATGTTCATTTGTCTCACACAAGCCATGGGATTTAACTTATTCAATACAAATGAAGAAAATTATATACATGAATAAGTAAAGGAAATGTGCATATAAGGAAGGAAACCATTCATTGCCTAAGAATGACTAGTTTTGGTTGTGTCATCTTGTGTTGCTACTGCCCTGAGTTGTTTGTGTCCTCCTAGCTCTAGGTTGCACCTAGTTCTTGCATTAGGCAATAGCAACGGTGTTAGAGCAGTGCTCTAAGAAATGAAAAGTTTCAAACCTTACATGAAAAAACACCTATGCATTTATAAACTGATCTCCATGTGCATTAAATATGCATCTATTTTTTTGACTTGTTTGCTTCATGTGAAGATACAAGAAAAGTAATGTTGCTGATTTATTTCATCAAGTTACAACAAGTGGGTTAAAACATGGATCTCACAAGGGTTGAGCTCAACATGTTGAGTTATAAAATAATGAGATCATTTATTCTCATTTAAGATGGAAATTCGATCTTATAAGTCATCATATCAACATGATCATGAATGATAGTGAACATGCATACATGTTGAGTTCACAAAGTATTTCTTCAAGGAGCAGCTATAGAAGCTAAATGGAATCATATTATGGCAGCCTCATATGCATTAATCAAGTCATATTTTGATAATTTCTACAAGCATTAAGCAATGAAATGCAGCTGTCAAGAGTATGCACAAAAAGTTTTTTTTTTTCAAAACATACATGACTATTGATGATCATCTTGCAATCAACACACAAAGTAGAAGGTACAATCACAATCCCATAATAATAGTGGCACATCAAAATGAGGATGCTATGGAAGTGATACAAGAAATGAGAAATTAAGTTAGAAAGTTGTCATTAAAGGTCATAGGAGCAGTCCTTGTATATAGTGCAGAACCTTTAATAGTAATGTGGCTGAAAATAGTGATTTATATGGTAATATGAGATACAAGGCACAACTGCATGGAAGATCTGAAGAAAATTAATGATTGCTTGAATAACATACAATCATCATTACATACAATAGTGAAGACATATATATCAAGCTCTCACCAAAGTTTTTCATTCAACAAGCTGCATGTTATTTCTCACATGACAACCACTGCAGTCAAAGTCCCAATATAAGATCACATATTATGGAGTAATACCACAGAGATAAATCTTATTTGTGATAGTTCAAAAATTTATTTGGAAAACATTAGACCAAATACAAGGCTATTGGCAGGAAGACAACAGTCATGGCAGTGGATTTCATTGAATTATTACTTCCTCTGAAAAATAGTAGTCACTTGCAAATTGACAATACGAATATCACAGGGAAATCACAATGAAGATGATAGTCTTTGTACCTCATGGAGAAGTTATAAGCATGTGGTTTTTATTCTTAGCCTCAGAGGTAAGTAAAAGAATGAATAAATTCAAAGCAGAGAATAAGGGAAAACATGGCATAGATTAGGTGTTGCAAAGCCTTGAAAAGGAATTGGGACTAGGATATGAAGAAGAAATCCATTTTTGTTTGCAAAACCCTCAAAATTCCTCTAGCCATAACAAAAACTTCCATAAAATGAAAATAAATGAATAGAGTGGAGGGTCATGATCTCCAAGTTGAGGAATAAGTATTCATGAAGAAATGGAGAAGATGCATAAAGTCTTTGACTATACCCATGTTGATCAAGGGCATTGAATCATTTTGCAAACCATTTTGTCTCCACATGCAAAGGAATACATACATGGCGTGGATATACAAAAATTTCATGGCATATACAAAAATTTTGTTAAAAATGAGCTCAAACAACATTATTTTTACAGTGAAAGAAACTAGAGTTCCTATAGCAATCATGATGATGTGGCTACAAAAAAAGTCAAGACATTCTATAGGAAATGTTGTAATTTCTTCAAAGAAATGAAAACAAGTGCGTGCCTAGAGACAATATGGAAGACACGGCCTATGTTTTTTTTGTTTTGTTTAAAATCTTCATATTTTGCATAAGAAAAACATCAAGCATAGAAAATGTATAGATAAATTCAAATATCTTCATCATTTTCAACTAGGGAGATCTCAACACATCAGTTATTTGCAGATAATGACTAAAGAATGGTGCAGGTTTCTCAGTAGAAAGCTTACCCAAGGTTGATGTCACTTTTTTGACACAAGATTTGTGAAGGAAGCCTCTATTTTTTAGAATCCACCATTTGAGATCCTCCACAGACCTCCATCTAAACCCTGTGTCGACATAATCAAGCAATTCCTCCAAAAGCTTCCAATAACAAATGAAATGAATATTTCATTTTGCTTTTGTTTTGTTTAGGGTTTGTAACCCTAATACAAATGTCAATAGGAATTTGGGCATTTTTTTCCAAGTTTTTTTTAAAATATAATGTAAGCTATTGAGCTCGTGGGTAAGTTATGTATTTCTTTCCTTTGCATTTTTTCATTGTAAAAGCCTTCAAAATGTTTAAGGGGGTCAATGTTTTCTTAAGTTTTTTCTTTTGCATTTTCTTTGTTAAATGTAAAAGTATTTAAATTAAAGTGATAGTTTATAAATCACTTAATTTAAATACCATTTTTAATGCAAAGTAAAGCATTTAAGAAATTGTCAATAGATGACAAAGAATGAAGATAAAGATATGCCTTGTTTTATGACATGCCAAGTCAAAAGGAGGATGTTGAGGATTGATGAGTCATGCAAGCATCTAGGGAGGTTAAAGATCAGTTGGAAAACATGTGCCAAAGTTTGAGGAGTTGTTTTGACTCATTTAATTTCTTTTTAAAGCAAATAGGAGCTTTTGGAGGGTTGCTTCATGAGTCATCATGTTTGACAAAGTTAGATTGGACTTTTTCACCTATTTGGAGCCTTTTTGATGAAGATGTAGGTGCTATATTTTAGGATTTATTGGGGCACCCAACCCAAGGTGGGTTCTAGAACCTTTTTTGGTGGAACCACTTGGTGTGGGTTACTTATTCACTTTTGTAACTCTTTTTTGAGTTAGTTCTGATTATGCAGATTGGAGGCATAGTGACTTTGACAGTCCTTTGGCACAGTTTTGCATCTTTTTGTAACTCTTGGAGATAGTGAATAAATTTTACCTTATTCATTTATGGAATTGATTTCTAACCATCTTGTTCTTAAATTTTAGTGTATGCTTTGTGATTGATCAAACTATTTTTTAAACATGCTCAGTTTCATGATAGTTTTGTCTCATGCATTATACCTTTTTTCTATAATTAGCATGTTCATTCAGATTGCTAATTGTGTTATTTAAATACAATCACTTGCTTATTGTGAAGTTTTCTTCCTTCTACAAGTTAAATTATTTGATCTTTCAATGAAACATTTATGCATTAACATTGTAGTAACAGGTTGTGTAAACTAAATTTCTACCATATTAGAAAAAAATGTAGAGTTGAGTTTTATTGTCTCCCTTTAGGTTTGGTGTATCACTTCATTTCTTATTGATAGTTTTATTCATTTTCAAGAAATCCTTCTCCCTTTTCCTTACAAAAGAATCAATAGTTTCAGTGATATAACCAGCTAGGAAGCCAACCTATCTAGAGGTTCATTCTCATTCTGGATGACCCACAACCCAAGAATGCTCCCATGTTTCCTTAGCTAACTGAGTTTCACAACTCATTTCAGGTGCAGGTTTAAGAAATAGTAGTTTTGGCATGCCTGGTGGGATAGAGAATTGATTTTCAGTCTCTTTTGTACTACATAGTGTTGCTATTTGGTGTGTTCAGCAATACTTTCTGCCTTGGAGGCAAGTTTTTAACATACCCAGTGACTCCATGCCCAAAGTAACTGGTTTTAGTAGTCTAAGTGTTGGTTTCATGGTAATATTTATTACCATTCACCATCTCATGAAAGTGCTATCTATAAACCTTCTTATTAGCCATAATATATAGAACAACATGCTATTTTTATTTCAAATGACCCTGTAGTAGCAGATTCCCAACATTTTCATCATGTTTCCCACCCTACCAGTCCTACTCAACCTTTGTATCAGCCAATATATGATCAAGATTAGTTTCAAGAGGAGGTTTTTGATGCTAATCAACATGACTATTCACATAACCAGCCTCAAGAACACCCTTATCAAAGTGTATTGGTTTTGGTCAAGCAATTTGACCATATGTTGTGGGATTTGAGCCAAAATCTTTACTATATGAAGATTAATGATATTAGCAAAGTGTTCTCACACATGAATAGAATGTTGGTTGATGTCAAGAAGTGAAAAAAGACCATTATGCAACAACAAGAAATGGTTGAGCAGGCTTATTTTTGGGACCAAAAGTTGAAGACATAGAGAATGCAATTTGAAGAGGGTCTTGAATGGGATATAATTTCTAAGGAAGGGAAAATGAAGTTGTTTGCTCAGGTGTAGAGTACTCAAGATTACTCAGATTATCAACACCAACTAACGAAGGAGTTTCGAAAGAGGTAGCTTGAGGGGAGTTTTGAAAAATAGAGAGTTATTGTAGAAGAAGAGTAGAACTATTACTAAGGTAGTTCATTCACCATGGAGGAGACTAGAATTCCGAATTGGTTGCAAATGGCTTTGGAAGAGTATTGCTTAACACAAAGAAAAGCTCTCCAAGATGGTGAAACTATTTAAGAACAACAAGAAGACATTGGTGGGTTGCTTATTGATGACAATTAGCAAGATGATGGAGGCTTAACTTAGGAAGAAGAGCCTAAAACTGAACCTAATACCTTCTTCTAGGATATGAGCTTTGATGTTTTTGAGCATGTTATGAATGAAGATGCTAATCTTGAGCTTTATGAGGAGGTATGCACAGATATTATTGAACAATTTGTTCAACATTAGATGACAAAGAGGCAGGCCAGCTAGAAGTAGTTGATAATCATGATGAACTAGAACAGTAGGTTCATAAACTTGAACAAATGCTGAAAAAATAGGAGGAACACAATCCTGATAAAGAGTTCATTCCCTTAGGTCAAGAAATTTCTCATGAACTTGATTTACAAGATCTTAGCTAGTTGCAGGAGCTTCCTTTCTGATGTACAGTAGAGCTTCAAGTTGATTTATCTGAGGAAAGTCTATTTCAAGAAGCTTCTTTATTGTTTGAGTTCCTACCTTCTGTAATTGAAGAAGATAAGCTTGAGTTGGTCTGTATTTTGAATGATAATGAAGATCTTGAACTTGTACCAGTTGTCTCTAAGAGTCTTCCAAGAGCTGACAGTTTTGATGAGTTATTAGCTACCTTAGTGGAAGAGGATTTTTCATTGACCATGGAGGAGGAATCAACATGGCAAGTTATTATGCAAGGTGAAGACAATTCTATTATTTCTAATCATTCAAATTGTCTTCTCTCTAGTTCAAATATAGCCATGAAGTAGGGCAACCATGAAAAATAGGAAGAAAGAGAAGTAGTCAACATTGACAGTTCAAATTTTTCTCATTCTAGAGGTTGTCCTATCATATACATGGCCAATATGGAGTCCAAAAAAGCATAGATAACCAAGCATGAAAATATGACTGAAAATGACACCAAGGATGCACTTTCAAATGAACAAGAGTATGTTCAACTCACTTATACTCTTTTAAGTAACATTACATATGATCTATTTAAGGAGGGTAGTGAATCTTTTTATCTTTTTCAAGAGGTGGTGCATCAACTCGTTGAACATATTTTTGTGTTTCATATGTTCTTAGCTGCTATTATGCATGCAAGTTACTGCATATTCAGAAGAATGGGCAACTACTATAGTCTTCCAATAAATGGTTTTGTTTAAGTATTTTTTCCTTGCTGGTTAGGGTAGATTAGAATAGGTTTAGCTGCAAGTTTCATTTCCCTAAGTACTATTCCAACACAGTTAAGTAGTTTCCCTTATGTATTTTTCCTATTTTCAATAAGTTTCCAAGGTTTCCTGAGTTATTACTGCGAGTTATAACATTGAACAAGAACTCTTTTTGGTTTTCCAAGTGAATTTGTGCCCAATGGAAAAGCCTAAGCAACTGGTATCATGTTTAGTAGGAAAACATACAACAGATGTTGCCAAAAATGTTACCTAATTTCACTACTTTCTTAATTAGGCTAAGCTTTGTGTTTAGAAATTAGGAGAGAGGTACATTTTTTATTTATATTTCCTATATTACATTCAATTTCATAAACATAAAAATTAGAAAATTACAAAACCATAGTAACAGATTATTGCATTTATACATTTGCATATAACATAGAAAAGATTTACACAAATCTTTATGAAAAAGCAATCTTTATTGATTCAAAAATGTTCATTTGTCTCACACAAGCCATGAGATTTAACTTATTCAATATAGATGAAGAAAATCACATATATGAATAAGTAAAGGAAATGTGCATATAATGAAGGAAACCAATCATTGCCTGAGAATGACTGGTTTTGGTTGTGTCATCTTGTGTTGCTGATGCCTCAAGCTATCTGTGTCCTCCTTGCTCTAGGTTGCTTCTAGTTCCTGCATCAGGAAATAGCAATGGTGTTAGAGAAATGCTCTAAGCAATGAAAAGTTTCAAACCTTACATGAACAAACACCTATGCATGTATAAATTGATCTCCATGTGCATTAAATATGCATCTATTTTTTTGACTTGTTTGCTTCATATACAGATACATGAAAAGTAATGTTGCTGATTTATTCCATCAAGTTACATAATGTGGGCTAAGACGTGGCTCCCACAAGGGTTGAGCTCGACATGCTAAGTTATCAAATAATGATCTCATTTATTCTTATTTAAGAGGGAAATGTGATATTATAAGTCATCATATCAACATGATCATGAATGATAGTGAACATGCATACATGTTGAGTTCACAAAGTATTTCTTCAAGGAGAAAATACAAAAGCTAAATGGAATCATATTATGGCAGCCTCATATGCATTAATCAAGCCATATTCTGATAATGTCTACAAGCATTAAGTAATGAAATGCAACTGTCAAGAGTATGCACAATTTTTTTTTTATAAAAAACATACATGATTGTGGATGATCATCTTACAATCAGTACAAAAATTAGAAGGTACAATCACAGTCCCATAATAATAGTGGCACATCAAGATGAGGATGCTATGGTAGTTATACAAGCAATGAGAAATTAAATTAAAAATTTGATGTTGTTAAAGGTCATAGGAGCAATCCTTGTATATAGTGTAGAACCTTTGATAGTAATGTGGTTGAAAAAAGTGATTTATATGGTAATATGAGATACAAGAAACAACTGGATGGAAGATCTGAAGACAATTAATGATGGCTTGAATAAAAGACAATCATCATTACATACAATAGTGAAGACATATATATCAGGCTCTCATCAAATTTTGTCATTCAACAAGTTGCATGATATTTCTCACATGACATCCACTGTAGTCAAAGTCCCAATATAGGATCGTATATTATGGATCAATTCCACAGAGAAAAATCTTATTGGTGATAGTTCAAAATTTTTTTTGGAAAACATTAGACCAAATACAAGGCTACTGGCAAGAAGATAGTAGTCATGGCAATGGATTTCATTGAATTATTACTTCCTCTGAAAAATAGCAGTCACTTGCAAATTGACAATATGAATATCACAGGGAAATCACAGTGAGGATGATAATCTTTGTACCTCATGGAGAAGTTATAAGCATGTGGTTTTTATTCTCAGCCTCAGAGGTAAGTAAAAGAATGAATAAATTCAAAGCAGAGAATAAGGGAAAACATGGCATAGACTAGGTGTTGCAGAGCCTTGAAAAGGAACTAGGACTAGGATATGAAGAAGAAATCCATTTATGTTTACAAAACCCTCAAAATTCCTGTAGTCATAACAAAAACTTCCATAAAATGAAAATAAGTGCACAAAGTGGAGGGTCATGATCTGCAAGTTGAGGAATAAGTATTCATGAAGAAATGGAGAAGATGCATAAAGTCCTTGACTATACCTGTGTTGATCAAGGGCATTGAATCATTTTGCAAACCATTTTGTCTCCACGTGCAAAGGAATACATACCCATGGCATGGATATACAGAAATTTCAAGGCATATACATAAATTCTGTGAAAAATGAGCTCAAACAACATTATTTTTACAATGAAAGAAACTGGAGTTCCTATAGAAAAGATGATGATGTGGCTACAAAATCAAGGCATTCTATAGGAAACGTTGTAATTTCTTCAGAGAAATGCAAAAAAATGTGTGCCTAGAGACAAAAGTGAAGACACAGCCTATGTTTTTTTTTTTTGTTTAAAATCTTCAAATTTTGCATAAGAAAAACAACAAGCATAGAAAATGTACATATATCATTTTCAACTAGGGAGATTTCAACACAGTAGTTATTTGTAGATAATGATTGAAGAATGGTGCGGGTTTCTCAATAGAAAGCTTACCCAAGGTCAATGTCGCTTTTTTGGCACAAGATTTGTGAGGGAATCCTCTATTTTTTAGAATCCACCATGTGAGATCCTCCACAAACCTCCATCCAAACCCTATGTTGACGTAATCAACTAAGTCCTCCAGAAGCTTCATATAACAAATGAAATGAATATTTCATTTTTCTTTTGTTTTTTTTAGGGTTTGTAATCCTAATACAAATGTCGATAGGAATTTGGGTATTTTTTTCCAAGTTTTTTAAAAAATATAATGTAAGCTATTGAGCTTGTGGGTAAGTTATGTATTTCTCGCCTTTGCAATTTTTCATTATAAAAGCCTTCAAAATATTTAAGGGGGTCAATGTTTTCTTAAGTGTTTTCTTTTTCATTTTCTTTGTTAAATGTAATAGTATTTAAATTAAAGTGATAGTTTATAAATCACTTAATTTAAATACCATTTTCAATGCAAAGTAAAACATTTAAGAAATTGTCAACAGATGAGAAAGAATGAAGATAAAGATATGCCTTGCTTTATGACATGCCAAGTCAAAAGGAGGATGTTGAGGATTAATGAGTCATGCAAGAATCTAGGGAGGTTAAAGATCAGTTGGAAAACATGTGTCAAAGTTTGAGGAGTTCTTTTGACTCATTTAATTGATTTTTAAAGCAAATAGGAGCTTTTGGAGGGTTGTTTCATGAGTCATCATGTTTGACAAAGTCAGATTGGACTTTTTTGCCTATTTGGAGCCTTTTGATGAAGATGTAGGTGCTATATTTTAGGCTTTATTGAGGCATCCGACCCAAGGTGGCTTTTGGAACCTTTTTTGGTGGAACCACTTGGTGTGGGTTACTTATTCAATTTTGTAACCCATTTTTGATTTAGTTCTAATTATGTAGATTGGAGACACAGTGACTTTCACAATGCTTTGGCATAGTTTTGCATCTTTTTGTACCTCTTCGAGATATTGAATAAAGTTTACCTTATTCATTAATGGAATTGATTTCTAACCATCTTATTCTTAAAGTTTAGTGTATGCTTTGTGATTGATCAAACTATTTTGTAAATGTGCTTAGTTTCATGATAGTTTTGTCTCATGCCTTATACCTTTTTCTATAATTAGCATGTTCATTTAGGTTGATGATTGTGTCAATTTTAAATACAATCACTTGCTTATTGTGAATTTTTCGTCCTTCTACAAGTCAAAGTATTTGATCTTTCAGTGAAACATTTATGCATGAACATTGCAGTAACAGGTTGTGTAAATTGAATTTCTGCTAGATTAGAACCAAGTGTAGAGCTGAGTTTTATTGTCTCCCTTTAGGTTTTTTGTATCACTTCATTTCATACTTACAGTTTTATTTATTTTTAGAAAATCCTTCTCCATTTTCCTTACAAAATAATATGTAGTTTTAGTGATGTAAGGAGGTTCATTCTCATTCTGGGTGACCCACAACCCGAGAATGCTCCCATGTTTCTCTAGCTAATTGAGTTTCACAACTCAGTTCGGGTGCAGGTTTAAGAGATAACAATACTATTTCAAAGAAATAATGTTTTGGAGGAATAAATTATGCTCTAAAAGGATATGTTGACACTAATCTAGCAGGTGATATTGATAACAGGAGGAGTAATACATGGTATGTTTTTACTATAGGAGGTATTGCAATTAGCTAGATTTTCAGGCTGCAAAAGGTTTTTGTGCTTTCAACCATTGAAGTTGAGTATGTTGCTACTACAGAAGATAGCAAGGAGATGATTTGGTTACAACATTTTTTGGAGGAATCGGGACAATGACAAGAAGATAGCCCTTTGTACACTGATAGCTACAGTTCCATTCACCTTGCTAATAATTTAGCTATGCATTCAAAAAATAATCATATACAACTCAGATACCACTTCATCCGGTCATTTTTGGATGATAGACAGTTGAAGTTAGAAAAAATTCACACAAGTGAGAATCTTATAGATATGTTTACAAAGGAATTTACATGAGACAAATCAATTTCCTCATCAATTTTTTTTGGCCTTCATGACTAATAATGGTGGATATAAGGAACTAGACAAGGTTGTAATCTAGTGGCAGTTGCAAGTGCAGTGGTGTTTTCCAGGATGAGTCTCCAAGTGGGAGATTGTTGGTATGTGGTAATTGATCATGCAAATACTATACACACATAACATATCCTTGTTGGGTTTTAGGCGTGGCAGCCCTCAATATTAGGGGTTTGGGGGCACAACCCCCCAAAAAAAATTTGTTAACACGTCAAGGTTTTCCTGCTAACACGTCAAGTGAAAAAATGACTTTGTAAAACCCCAATTCTAGAAGCTTCTAAAAGGCTTGTTATAAGTAGTTGGGATGTATGTTGCAATCTTAGATTTCTGAGATTGTAATATACTTTGCACAGGATAATTAAATTATTGGGTGACTAAGTTTCTATGGATGTAGCCCATATTGGGTGAACCACGTTAAATTTCTATGTTGATCTCTTTTGTGTTATTCTTCATTGTTATTTTTGGGTTATTTAATCTACATATAATTGTTAATATTTATTGCTCCAATCTGCCTAAACCCTAACATAATACATCATTCCTAAGCCTCTTGAAAGTTATGGATATGTTACATAGATCAAACAATAAATTGATGAAAATAGGGGTACAACTCTAACTTCACAAGTTATACAAATTAACAACTATTTAAACCTCCTTAAATTGTGTAATGGATGGATTATAATACTCTACTTGGGTTAAAAAAAATTGCATGATTTATGGGTTTTTATGAATCAACTTATATAGTATACATCAATTAACTTTGTTGTAATAACTCATTCATTAGCCTCATGAAAGTTATGGATAGATTACATAGATTGAATGTCCAAACACTAGACACTCAAAGAGATCTTATCTAGTCTTGAATGTGATTTTGCATTCCATTCTCCTCAATTCACACTTGATGATATCCAAACTCTAGATCCAAATTTTTGAAGTAAATAGAATGTTGTAACTGATCCAAAAGAATGTCAATCCAACATAGCAGATACCTATTCTTCATTGTTATCTTGATTATCACTCTATAGTCTATGCATATGTGTCATGTTCCATCTTTTTGTGGTAAACAACTGTGAGAGAACTACATGAAGAGATGTTGGGTCTCATTACTCCACACTCGTAAGAATTATTTAAGGTGATTCTTAAACTTATTTTCCATTGAAATGCTTTGCCAGTGTAGACACATATTAGGAAGTAAGCAATTTGGTACCTATTGGATTTCATGATCAATTAGCCTATATGGTGGTAGCCCTTTTTCCTCTTCAAAGAGATTGTTGAACTAGGATTTGAGCTCATCTATACCTTTTTTATCTTTACTAACATCTATCACATGCATCATCTTATCTTCAACCACTTTCTCTTCTTGCTTACCCTTCAACATCAACAATGCAAACTTACCACAAGCATTTATTAGCCACTTTGTTTTCAAGCTACATTTAATATGGAAACTTTCCTTCATGAGACCTCATCATGAACTCTTCACCTCCTCTAATCAACCTATACTTGGTTACCTTCCTATAGAAGATTGCATCCCTCTCATAGAGATAAGGGATTCCAAACACCATGTTGCAAACATCAAGTGAAATAACATCAAAAATCACTTCATCCTTGAAGTATATGATGAGTCCAAACTTAATGAAATACTAGGTGTTGACTAAGATTTATATGCCTCATTTCAACCATCCCAAAAAATAAGGACTCAAATAATTCTTAATTTACAACCCAAGTTCATTGATTGGAGATTGAGAAATCAAGTAACTTTCTTAAGAAAAAAGTGTCAAATAGTACATCTCCCTTTCTTCCTTTGAGTTGTAGCTTGAAGTGTAAGAGTTTATTCAACATGTTCTCATATTGAGATTCACTACTTCCCATGTATGCACCTTTTCCTATTGTGGTGCATAATAACTTTTCATCTAAATCAAAGGTGCACTCTATTTTTTCACCTTTTTTCTAAATATTTGTTGCTACAATTCCTCCCATTTAGAGATTGGAAAATTTTTTCATAGCTGCAAAGAGGCCACATGAGCTTTATACCAAGTGAGTGCAAAGAGGAACACATTATTGTGATATTACCTTATGGTTTTTATGTTTTGTAATGACTTATGTGTAATGTAATGTTGATTAGACTAACTACTCCTTGTCTATTTTTTTAATCAATGCATTATTTTGAAACATGTGAGTCAATGAATATAATATCGTTGTGATAATCACTCTAGGTTATAGATGGTAGGGGAAGAATTAAGGAGTTGATCCATTGGGATTCCTCAGTGTGTTATATATTCACCCATTAATCAAGATAGGAGTTCCATTTTTTAGCCTTTTATTAATGATTCAATCCAAAATCACATTAGGATTAAAAAATTTCCTTGAATTTATGTCGAAGAAATAACTGGATCCTTGAATTTAATCTCACTCATCAAGGGCATGGACCAAGCCTCTAACCCTTCCTTGCATTGATCCTCACCTTTTTGCATTATTCTCAATCCTAGCCTTAAACTTGATATTCCATATTTGAATGAGTTTCATGTTTAAGTTATGTTGATGTGTTTTTTATGCACTTCTCAACACAAGCAATGTGTAGGTGCATCACCTCTCTTGAAAGACAGTCTTCCACAATCAAATTGCAGAACACTATCCCAAGGTCTCTCGGATGTTAGGTCATGACATGCGTAGATACTTCAATAGTTTGATGTGATTTGCTGGAATCACAAGGCGGTCTTACGGATGAGTTACAAAGCAATAAAGTTGGATCTGCAAATGGAGTTCTTAAGATGGGAGAGTTGTGTGTTTGCTGCAGGCTCAAACACCAGTCTTGAACTCCATTTTATCATTGGATTTAGCTTTACAATGTGCAATGAACCTTGTCTAAGTCACTATTAAAAGAAAACTCAAAAGGGCAGGGAAGAGAGTAAGTTCCTAGACCTGAAACTACTAATGAACAGTAACAATGGTGGTTGCTATAGTAGACAAACTTCATAAACTGGGTTTTGCTTGACCAAGAGAACCTACAGCTACACAAAAGCAGTGCAATCTCCTAAGGACTGCATATTTTCAGATTGCACATGCACATCATTAACATGCAATTGAACTAAGTTGCAGCAATAAAGAAAGAAGCCCAGGCTAACTTTGCACAGTAGCTTGCCATCAACAAGTGCCAAAAGTATGGGCTGAAAGCTCATCAAATACCATAACAACAATTTCCATTATCACTTCCATTCAAGAAACTAACAACTAAACTAAAGGGAAGGAAGACCCATGCATGCATAATCAACAAACTCAAGAGAAACACCCATAAATCATGCAATGTAGCTCTTTATTGCTGTAGAATTCCTTTACATTAGTTATCCAACCCTTACAAATGAGGGGCAAACCCCTATTTATAGTTTTCCAAATCCTAAATGAATGGCTTGGATCAATTTGCATTGTGTGGTTTAGATTCATTACAAGTTAGGGTTTCACCTATCCCCAATATCCAACAATTTAAAATACACTTTTTATCTTTTCCCAGTTTTGTCCTGTAGTGCCTGGGTGTTGTAGCAAATTTGTCTTGTAGCTGATTTCCCTTTTTACTATAGCAAAATAGCTCAAAGACTGCCCTCCATCTGGACTTGCAACATTCTTCATTAGATCAAATAGGACTGTCGATGACTTGCATCAATGGATTGGTTGCCCCTAATTAAGGCGGAAAGATCCTTAGAAATCATCATTATCTAACAAAAAGGTAGGACAACTCCCTCAAAAGGCCCTTCAATAAACCTGCAGAAGGTTTCTTGAATCTTGCAAACATGAGGTGTCGTAAGTGCATCTATACATGAATCGAGGCAAATGTCAATCAAAACCTACAAATTCCCTGTTAGATCTATCCATGCATCATAAAAAGATCTTGATATTCATATTTCGAGCTCATTTGGGCCATAAACATTAATGTGTGCTTCAAGGATGTGAGTGCCAGAGGGCAGAAGGATGGTGGAGGAAAGCCAAAATAGCCGGGAGGAAGAATAGTCGGGGAGGAAGAAGGTTCCTGGATATCAAAATAGTCGGGGAGGAAGAAGGTTCCCGAATGTCAAAAACAGCTGGGAAGGAAGAAGGTTCCTTGATGTAAAAAATAGTCGGGAAGGAAGAAGGTTCCTAGATGTCAAAATAGTTGGGAAGGAAAAAGGTTCCCGGATGTCAAAATAGCCAGGGAGGAAGAAGGTTCCCAGATGTCAAAAATGGCCAGGGAGGAAGGACTTCCGAAAATGGCCACGAAGGACCCAAGTTTTGGAGGCTGGAAGGATGTTGGCCGTCGGATGTTTCCAAAATGACCATGGAGGGACGAACTATCAGAAACGGCCATGGAGGACTCGGGTTCCGGAGGTCGGAAGGATGTTGGCTGCCAGATGTTCCAAATGGCCAAAGGGTGACGGACTCCCAGAAATGGCCATGGAGGACCCCGGTTCCGGAGGCCAGAAGGATGTTGGCCACCGGATGTTCCAAATGGCCAAAGGGTGACGGATTTTCAGAAATGACCACGGAGGACCCAGGTTCTGGAGGTCGGAAGGATGTTGTATGGCGGATGTTTTCAAAATGGCCGTGGAGGGGAAGACTCCCGAAAACGGCCATGGAGGACCCAGGTTCTGGAGGCCAGAAGGATGTTGTACGGCGGATGTTTTCAAAACGGCCATGGAGGGGTGGACTCCCGGAAACGGCCATGGAGGCCCCGGGTTGCGGAAGGAGAATTTTGCAACTTCCTGAAACTTAACAAAAACTTGGTAGTTCACTTAGTTACAACAAAAACATCCCAAATACATGGTAAATTTGTCCCCAAAGCCCAAAATGATGGAAAATGTGAAGCGTGCGAGGAGGGGTCAAGTCACTAGAATCAAATGAAGGGAAACCTGTAGGGGGACTTCCATGGAGGTAAAAGACTCGATGAAACTTAGGTAGGTGAATTTGGTCAAGGGAATTTGATTATTTCAAGGCACATGACCAATTTAGGCTCAAAATTAGGGCACACAAAATGAGGCGGCAGTAAAACAGCTCGTCGAGAGCAAAACAAGGGGGTCCCTGCCTACGATGGGGCGTGTGTGCAAAACATGCACAAAAAATGGCGACTTGCTAGGGAAATGCTCTAGAGCATTTGATGACAAATTGGAATCATGAACCCAGAATCTATGGTTTTGATCTTCATGCTAGGGCAAACAAGCCTGACGCCCAACCAAAGGATCAAAACCACTAGTTAACCCAACCTTCAGTATGCTAAAAATCCAAGTGTGTGTGATTGCATTAATTCTCATCCTTCAGTTGCTGCAAGCACCTAGGCTCCGTCAAGTTAAGCTACATAGTTTATTCTGACTCCAAAAGCATCTGAGACATTGCCTCACTACCATTCAGGCGTCCATAGCCCCAATGAAGTTGTCGCTGTGATTCTCTCAAACATTGCTCTATTGCTAGGCGGACATCCATAGCATTGGTAGAGTTGTTCGTAACCTCCTGATAGGTTGAATTTTCTTTTCTTTTGATTTTCAATGCTTTCTTTTCTTTTCTTTTCTTTTGATTTTCTCTTTTTAATTCTTTTACTTCAACCCGCGAGCAATAAAGCTTGTGCTCAGGGCTGAGAATCATAGTGGCGCTGAAGCAAAATTTTAGATTTTCACTTAAATCAACTTTGCCAAGGACCTATAACAACTTCTAGATTCTTAAAATGTGTAAGAGATGTAAGATTTCAGCATTCATCAGGAATAAGACAAACCAACAACTTATCCTCTTTGAATCAAACACCTAGATTGTTTGACACTAACAAAAGATCATCACCGTCCACTATGAAAACTTGATTAGAGTTTGACAAACAAATACATAGAACAGCCCCAGGTACTAAGAATGGTTGTTGTGCACACGAATGTGCCCAACCAGAAGCAGAGGGACCCCAGGCAAAGCAGCAACAAAACGGAAACAAACAAAGGGAGAACACCTAAACTAGCCAAAGCAAGAAAGCGAAGGAAAACAAAATATTTACAAGAAACCTACACTACTCAAAATAGGCTATGTACAAAGGTATTTACAAGGCACTACGTTCAGACAAGGAGAACCACCACTCACACCCATTGGATTTTGTAGTGCATGCATAAGCAAGCGGGTGATGGTAATAGTCCTTAACCATGTAGATTTATCTTTATGTTTAGAAAAATAGAATTCAACATAGTAGCATTCGAATTTAATCATGTCATCATGAAGAATCAACAACTGAGGCAATTCATTGAACCCATGGTTAATCCATAAACAAGTTTTCCTTCCCTCATTACCATAATCAAAATGAAACATGCAGCTATAAGTATGCATAGGATTAAGGAAGGATAGAACGTGGATGTCATCATGCAGATGCGGCAATGTTTGACAGTTGAGAATGAGTACTGCATCATTAGTTGTTGCATCGGTAGCTTCGAGTGGGCACGGTGAAGGGTGCAACATTTTCAATCTTGGGCATGGGTAGGGCTGGGAAAATGGGGCAGCGAATGCCTCCTCCAACCTATGTGTGTGATCTGCAGTCCCAACTATTTGTACTTCAAGGATGAACACCTTGCCTTGTCGATCATCTGTAAACTTGGTGTCCTCTTGGTGGCTATCCTCGGGTGGCAACATGCTATCCCATTTCCCTTCCCAAGTGCTGACCTGACTTTTGTAATGTTCAATGTCATGGGAAGAGGACATGTGCGAATTTTCCTCATTGCAACTCTTTGGTTGCGAAGGAAAATCAGCAAGGGTTGAGGCAGAAGGATCCTTAGTTGCAGCTCGTGGTTGACCAAGCTCGTCATATTTGTTGGCCGCCATTGAAACACCTCCACCTTTATCTTCTTCCTTTTTTTTTTCATGTATCTCCTCATGGTGCCCACTTGTTTCCTCTTGGTCGCTATCACCGTAGATGGAGAAGGAACCCCTCTCCCAATCTGGAAACTCTAGCATATCACTACTTGGAGGCTCAAGGAGCATGTCTTCATCGATGTCATCTTCTGGGATGTGCTCTTCCTTAGCATGAGCATACCTCCATAGTACAACTCCCAATGTAAATAAGTCATCAATTGATGGCACCCCATCAAGGGGACCAAAATTCACTATGCAATCTCCCTCCAAGGACTTGCTATAAAGCCGATCTTCCATGGTGCACAAATTCTCTTCAAGGGGAAGAAATTCTTGATGACTTATGGACAACATTCTTGTTTGATCTAATTCATCACTTGGAAGCTCGAGATTGCATTGTTGTCTTTCTTCTATTGTTGTCCCAACATCCTCTTGAGGACTACCTTCAGTTGATTCATTAGTTAATTTAGGCTTATGGTTTTCTTCTTCAATCCTTGAAGTGGTTGCAAGAGGTGATGTACTTAGTTGTGCCCCTTGTCCTTTGACTTGCTCAATGGCCTCTTGGCACAACTTACATGTGAGCTCCGAGTGTGATGAATCATGGATTTGACACCAATTTGGGAGTAGCAATATCTCCAAACCCACTTGATTTCTTAGCTCATTCCAATCCCTTGCTAGTCTCGAGACAAGTTGGTCATATCTTTTCACCAGTGATTCCTCATCATCATTTGGGAAGGAAGGTGAATAGTAGATAGCCATGGTGAGTGGTTGTTCCCGCTCCTCCAAATCTTGATTTTGATATGCCTGATCACTGTCATTCACGAAGGAGAGGTCTTCCAGTTTGACTTTTCTTATACTTTCCTCATCATTATTTTCTATTTTTGCAAGGTCGTCATCCTTTTCCTTCTTGTTGATTTTCCTCATCTTCATTTTCTGCCCCAGCATACACTGTTGCAAACTCTTTTGATTCATCTTTGACTGCCAATCCCTCTTCTAGAGTAGGGGACTGCTTTTCTTCAACAGAGGAAAAAATTTCTGATTTGTTTTTAGTTGATTGTCCATCAAGGCAATTTGCTGTCCTAAGGAAATCAACCTCTTTCTTTTGGTTCTGATCGTCTGTGCCCGCTATCCCAGTACTAGCTTGTGTCAAATTTCTTGCTTGTCCTTCGATGTGTTGTCCTCTAGATGTTGATAGCTCTTTGGCCTCATGGGGTGACTCATCCTCATTGAAAGTTGGCTGCTCCAACTCATTCAAACAGCCTCAGGTTTGAGTGATAATGTTCATGCATGATGAGCAAGTGAATTCTGAGTGGGGTGCATTGTGAAATCTGCACCAACTTGACATCAGTATTTCCTCCAGTCTTGGTTCATATTCACTGCCCAAACATCCCTGGATCAACTCCTTGAAAGCCTCAATTGCCATGGTTTGCATTTCTTCTTCCAGATCTTCGAGAGCCAAGGGCTGGTATATTTCCCAAAAGGGAATTTCTCCTTGCAAGACCCTTTGAACTTTTTCTAAGAATGTTAGACACCCCAATTCGTTATGCCTACAAGTGCAATGGATCTAACATCTATCTACTAATGCAAATTGCTGCAATGGTTTCTTCAACCTCTTGTTCAAATCTACATGTAGCTGAGTGATGTTGATTTGCAAATGCTGCTCCATTTCAACTTAGCTCTTGTTTACCTTCAAAAAATTTTGATTTTTGAATTAAAGAGATCTCCTATCCCATATTTCTTCTTGAATGTTCCTTTCTCAACTTCCAACTTTAGCTTCATAGCCTCAACATGTTCAGCCCTCCTTCTAGCACTAGTTCTATTGATGGCATTAGGAGGAGGATGGCATAAAATGAATCACTTCCCACCTTCAACTTTGTATTCCCAACGTGTCAAGCCCTCCTTCTAGTGCTAGTTTTATTGATGGTGTTTTTATTACACTTCTCAACACAGGCAATGTGTAGGTGCATCACCTCTCTTGAAAGACAATCTTCCACAATCAAATTGCAGAACACTATCCCAAGGTCTCTCGAATGTCAGGTCATGACGTGCATAGATACCTTAGTAGTTTGATGTGATTTGCTATAATCACAAGGCGGTCTTACGAATGAGTTACAAAGCAATGAAGTTGGATTTGCAAATGGAGTTCTTAAGATGGGAGAGTTGTTGTGTGTTTGTTGCAGGCTCAAATAGTAGTCTTGAACTCCATTTTATCATTGGATTTAGCTTTACAATGTGCAATGAACCTTGTCTAAGTCACTATTAAAAGAAAACTCAAAAGGGTAGGGAAGAGAGTAAATTCCTAGATGTGAAACTACCAATGAATAGTAACAATGGTGGCTGCTATAATAGAAAAACTTCATAAACTGGGTTTTTCTTGACCAAGAGAACCTATAGCTACACAAAAGTAGTGCAATCTCCTAAGGACTACATATTTTCAGATTGCACATGCACATCATAAACATACAATTGAACTAAGTTGCAACAATAAAGAAAGAAGCCCAGACTAACTTTGCACAGCAACTTGCCATCAACAAGTGCCAAAAGTATGGGCTGAAAGCTCATTAAATACCATAACAACAATTTCCATTATCACTTCCATTCAAGAAACTAACAACTAAACTAAAGGGAAGGAAGACCCATGCATGCATAATCAACAAACTCAAGAGAAACACCCATAAATCATACAATGTAGCTCTCTATTGCTACAAAATGCCTTTACATTAGTTATCCAACCATTACAAATGAGGGGAAAGCCCCTATTTATAGTTTTCCAAAGCCAAAATGAATGGCTTGGATCAATTTGCATTGTGTGGCTCAGATTCATTACAAGTTAGGGTTTCACCTACCCCCAATATCCAACAATTTAAAATACATCTTTTATCTTTTCCCAGTTTTGTCCTGTAGTGCCTGGGTGCTGCAGTAGATTTGTCTTGTAGCTGATTTTCTTTTTTACTAGAGCAAAATGGCTCAAAGGCTACCCTCCATCTGGACTTGAAGAATTCTTCATTAGATCAAATAAGACCATCAATGACTTGCATCAATGGATTGGTTACCCCTGATTAAGGCAGAAGGCTCCTTAGAAATCATCATTATCTAGCAAAAAGGTAGGACAACTCCCTCAAAGGGCCCTTCAATAAACCTATGGAAGGTTTCTTGAATCCTGTAAACACGAGGTGTCGTAAGTGCATCTATACATGAATCGAGGAAAATGTCAGTCAAAACCTACAAATTCCCTGTTAGATCTATCCATGCATCATAAAAAGATCTTGATATTCATATTTCAAGCTCATTTGGGCCATAAACATTAATGCGTACTTCAAGGATGCGAGTGCTAAAGGGCAGAAAGATGGTGGAGGAAAGCCAAAACAACTGGAGAGGAAGAACAGTCGGGGAGGAAGAAGGTTCCTAGGTGTCAAAATAGCCGGGGAGGAAGAAGGTTCACGGATGTCAAAACAGCCAGGGAGGAAGAAGGTTCCCGGATGTCAAAACAGCTGGGGAGAAAGAAGGTTCCCGGATGTCAAAAACAGCAGGGAAGGAAGAAGGTTCCCAGATGTCAAAACAGCCAGGGAGGAAGAAGGTTCCCGGATGTCAAAACAGTCAAGGAGGAAGAAGGTTCTCGGATGTCAAAAATAGTCGGGAAGGAAGAAGGTTCTTGGATGTCAAAATAGATGGGAAGGAAGAAGGTTCTCAGATGTCAAAACAACCAGGGAGGAAGAAGGTTTCTGGATGTCAAAACAACGAAAGGGTGACGGACTTCTGGAAATGACCACGGAGCACCTGAGTCCTGGAGGCCAGAAGGATGTTGGCCACCGGATGTTTCCAAAACAGCCACATAGGAACGAACTCCCAGAAATGGCCATGGAGGACCTGGGTTCTAGAGGTCGGAAGGATGTTGGCCGCCAGATGTTCCAAACAGCCAAAGGGTGACAGACTCCCAGAAATGGCCACAGAGGACCTGGGTTTCGGAGGCCGGAAGGATGTTGGCCGTTAGATGTTCCAAATGGCCAAAGGGTGTAAAATTTCTGAAAATGGCCACGGAGGATCTGGGTTCCAGAGGCTGGAAGGATGTTGTATGGCAGATGTTTTCAAAATGGCCGTGGAGGGGCTAACTCCTGGAAACAGCCAAGGAGGATCTCGATTCCGAAGGCTGAAAGGATGTTGTACAGTGGATGTTTTCAAAATGACCGTGGAGGGGTGGACTCCCAAAAATGACCACAGAGGCCTGGACTCCCGGAAACGGCCACGGAGGCCTTAGGTTCCAGAAGGAGAATTTTGTAACTTCCCAAAACTTAGCGAAAACTTGGAAGTTCACTTAGTTACAAAAAAAACATCCCAAATACATGGGAAATTTATCTCCAAAGCCCAAAATGATGGAAAATGCGAAGCATGCAAGGAGGGGTCAAGTCACCAGGATCAAATGAAGGGAAAATTGTAGGGGGGCTTCCGCCGAGGTAAAAGACTTGGTGAAACTTAGGTAGGTGAATTTGGTTAGGGGAATTTGATCATTTCAAGGCACATGACCAATTTAGGCTCAAAATTGGGGCACACAAAATGAGGCAAGAGTAAAACAGCTCGTCGAGAGAAAAACGAGGGGGTCCCTGCCTATGGTGGGGCATGTGCAAAACATGCACAACAAGTTCATGTTCACAAGGCTTGACCTAGTAGGGAGAGTTGTGGCCTCTAATCTTGATATGATACAATGGCCACACATTAACAAATATTGTCAAAAAAAATGAACCATGTTGTGAACACTTCCATCCTCCACCATGTTAAGAAAAAATGATACTATACATCAATTTACTTCATTCATACATTATAAGTTTGGTCCTTTGCCGAGTCAATGTTATTTTAGTTGTTAGAGTTAATTCAAACTTCTCCATGAGTAAATCAAGGATTTGATCATTATCTTTGAAGCAAATTTGCTACTTATAGTAATAAGTAGCTTCCTTGTACTATATTTCTATAATGGAAAGAATAAGCACAATACATTGCTTGCTTATCCAATTTATACACCATGAAACATCCTAAATATGTAGCAATTAGTCAACCTTTTTCTATCCTCTTCTCTTTCTCAATCTAATTTAGTAAGCCCTTAGATATCTAATTAGTACTCCCTTATATTGCTACAAGTATTGTGCAAACACTACTATGACCCTAAAGGTATTATTAGAGTTGCATGGTAGAAGGTAACTAGACTTATTGTTCATATGGTTAATCTAATTGATCAAATACTAAATAATTGAAACAATAACAAGATGAAATGATCAATCAAATTTCATATTCAATGAAATTCAATCATCAATACTAGAAATAATCAATTCAAAATAATAAGCATGAAATTCAAAGGAAATGAGTCTAAACTAGTATGCAAATTGTAAGGAAGCTAAGGTAGCGAAACAACTTCCTACACTAATCTTGAGAGGAGAATAATGCAAAAATTTTATAGATTTTTAATAGTTACAAAAAATTAAATAGAAATAAACATAAATATCATGCATACCACAACATAGTGATTTCATGGGGAAAACCCTTTCGGGAGAAAAACCCCACACTCCAAAAGTTGCTCAATATATTATTCACAAAATCACAAAGATTACAATATACTTGTAGATAAATCTTCTCACAGGAGTATCACCACTCAAAGATCAAGAGAAAACACAACTGCTATCAGACTCTTAGAATACACCACTATCTCTCTACTGCAACCATAATATAGCGCCCTCATAATATAGTATTACATTCTAGGACAAGACAAGCCAAAAAAATATCCACCATTAGATCTAAAACCTAATAATTAACGGTCTAGATTTACAATGTATCATTTATTTAATGTATGCCAACCTTTTTATTAGTTTCCTAAAAAAGTTAACAAAAAATTATTTACACACATCCCACTCTCCCTCCCCTTATTCCACTATATATTACACCTATCAATGTAACTAGGAAATATATATATTCATATATATATATATATATATATATCCTATCAACAATAAGTGTTATATAATTGCATGGTTGAGACACAATATCCCAACAAATCTCCCACTTGTTGAACACCTTGCAAGAGCAATGGGAGGGAGTAAACATTGTCTCTTAATTGCTAGGGGCCGAAAGGCCCATAATCTGTGAACACCATCTGAACTTCTTTGTGCTCATAGGCTTAGTTAAAGAATAAAAAATATCATCAAAGTATCTATGTTAACCAACTTCACCATGCCATCTTCAACCATATCTTGAACAAAATGATACTATACATCAATGTGCTTGGTCCTGGCATGAAATGTCAAGTTATTAGCTAGACATATTGCACTTTGACTGTCACAATAAATTGTCACTACACCTTATTTTATTTCAATATTTGAACATAGTCTCTTAAGCCAAATGTCCTCTTTACAATCATGAGTATCTACCATATACTCTTCTTTAACAGTGGACAAAGCAACCACATCCTCTCGCTTACTCATCCAACTTATTGCAGCACCAAATAATGTAAAAAAATAAGCACCAGTGGATCATCTGCTATCAATATCACCTGCCTATTTTGAATCCACATAACCATGAATATCAAGGGAAATCTCATCTTCAGTTATATTACTATGATAACAAAAAGAATAATCTTAAGTACCACACAAATATTTGAAGACCCTTTTAACTGCATCCCAATGAACTCTACCTAGATTAGACATATATCTGGAAATAACTCCCACTTCTTGGGATATGTCTAGTCTAGTAAAAACCATAGCATACATCAAACTTCCAACTACACTCTAGTAAGGAACTCTACTCATGTCTTCCATCTTTGATGGAGATGTTAGACAATCTAAAATAGATAATGTTGTTCCAATCGAAATAGGAACACACAATGGTCTACAATCCTGCATGTTAAGTCTTTGTAAAATTGAATTGACATACTTTGGCCAAGCCATAGCTTTCTATTCACTCTATCTCTTTTAATTTCCATCCCAAGAATGTGTCTAGCTATACCAAGGTCTTTCATTTCAAATTTAGTAGCAAGTTGAGATTTTAGTTCTAAAATCATACCTTTTCTTTGCCAATAAATAACATATCATCAACATATAATGCAATAAACAGGAAAATGATCACCATTAGTTTTATAATAAACACAATGATCTTATTTAGAATTCTCAAATCCAAAACTCAACACATATGTGTCAAATTTTAGGTACCACATCCTAGGACTTTGTTTTAAGCCATACAAATATTTCTTCAATTTGTAAACCAATTTACTTTTACCTTTCACCATGTAGTGATCTGGTTGTGTCATATAAATATCCTCCTCCAATTCACCATGAAGGAAAGCCGTTTTCACATCCATTTGCTCAACCTCTAAATCATAAGTAGTAGCAATAGCAAGCAAAAATATAATGGATGTCATTTTTGCAATAGGAGATAATATATCACCATAATCAACACCCTCAACTTCAGAGTAACCTTTCGCAACCAACCTTGCTTTGTACTTCTCAACACCTCCATCTGAATCAATTTTTTTCTTGAACACCTATTTACAACCAATAGGTTTCCATCCTTCAGGAAATGGTACAAGATCCCATGTATCATTCTTTTTCAAAGATGCCATTTCTTCATCCACAACAATCTTTCAAGATTCTACATCATTCATACCTAATGCCTCTTCTACAAATTTGGGTTCATCCATGTTAGTATTCAAATAAAAAATGCATCTCCAATTATTAGGTGTATACCTTTCAGGTGGTTTTCTATTCCTTGTAGACCTACGAACAAGTTGAGTTGGATGTTATTCCTCCTCTTTTGAAGATCCAGAGCTAAATGAGTTCTCCTCAACTTCTTGTCTATCCTTGGGTCTCGATTCAACTTTATCAGGTTTAGAAGGAAATCGATTCACATCTTCCTGTTTACTTTTTTTTGGCTGCAATGTAATAGAAGAAGACTTAGTTTCTCTAAAAATAACAGTTCTACTATATATTACCTTTTGTGCATTAGGATCCCAAAGCTCATATCCTTTCACATCATTACTATATCCGATGAAGATACATTTCATAGCCTTGTTCTCCAACTTTGTTTGCTTCTCCTTTGGCACATGTGCATATGCCTCACAACCAAAAACTCTAAGATGTCTTAATGAAGGCTTGCGACCCGATCATGCCTCTATAGGCGTCTTATCAACAAGAATTGATGTAGGAGACTTGTTAATCAAGTAACATGTAGTGGCAACAGCTTCAGCCCAAAACCTTTGTTCTAGGCCAACACCACTCAACATAATCCTAGCCTTATCCATTAGTGTCATGTTCATTCTTTCTGCAACTCCATTATATTTTGGAGAATATGGATTTGTCTTTTTTTGATGAATACCACAATATTTACAAATTCTATCAAAACCATTAGAGAAAAAATCACCTTCATTATCATTCCTCAAACATTTTATTTTCTTTCTAGTCTACAACTCAACCATTGCTTTAAATTCTTTAAATCGACTGAAACCTTCAGATTTAATCTTTAGAAAATATACCCTTTTCCTTCTACTATAATCATCAATAAATGAAACATAATATGTGGATTTACTAATCAAAGGAACATCTACAAGACCAAACACATTAGAATGAATAACATCCAATACAACACAAGATTTATAAGAACTCAAGTAAAACTGAATGCGGTTTTTTTTTTCCATAAATGCAATGCTCACAAAAATCGAAGTCAAGATTACAATTAGAAAAACCTTCAATAAGGTTTTTTTTTTCAAGGTCCTTAGACCCTTTTCTCCAATGTGGCCAAGTCTCTGGTGCCATAAAATAGTTTTCTTTGTAGGTAACTTTGTTTTAGAAGAAAGAGCACCCTTGGGTACCCAAAATCCATGACCATCTGCTAAAGGTGAAACCTTCACTTCTTCCACAGACTTGCTTTTCATAAAAGTACTATTGCACTCAATAGTGCATGCATCAAGCTTATACAATGTGCCATATCTGAAACCTTTAGCAATCACCATAACACCTCTAACCATCTTGCATCTTGCATAAAATAAAACTACCTGCACACCCGCATCTATTATTTTTCTTACAAATAAAAAATTTTGTGCTAATCCAAGGATATGCAACACACCATTAATCCTTTTTATTCTACCATTAGGAAACTTGATTTTAACTTTACCACAACCAACAATGTCTAAATGAGAATCATCACACAAGTACACCTTACCTCCATCAAATTCTTCATTTTAGGAAATCTATCTTTATTAAAGGTCATATGGAAAGATACACCTGAGTCAAGTAACCATGCATCATTACATACATGAGTTTCCAAAGCTACAATGAATGTGTCGCCATCTTCCTTCTCGGACTCAAAATTAGAATCAAATTTCTTCTTTTTATTCTTCTTTTCTTCTTTGCATTCCTTACGAACATGTCCAAGCTTACCACAGTTCCAACAAATAACTTTGGAATTTTCAAGAGATTTAGATCTCCCCTTGGGCTTGGATTTTTCATGCTCCTCATTCTTCTTTCCTTTTTCGTTATGTCTTCCACAAACATATAGGACCTCCCTTGTAGTGATGGATACCTTCCTCCTCATCTCTTCAGAAAGTAAAGAACCCACCACATCTTTAGTCTTCAAAATAACATAAGTACTCCCAATAGCCATAACAAGTGAATCCCATGAATCAAGCAAAGAACAAGGCAGGATATGAAATTTCTTTTCCTCATCCATTTTGACACCAACAGATGCCAATTGAGCCACTAACATATTGAATGCTTCCACATGGTCTACAATTCGTCCACCCTCTTCCATTCTCAAGGAATACAATTTCTTCCTCAAGAAAATCTCATCCACTAAAGATTTGGCCTGATACATCTCACTAAGCTTCTTTCATGGTTTCTATGTAGAGGTCTCCTTATGGACATTAATTAAAATAGAGTCTGCCAAACACAATTTGATTAGATCCTTGGATTTATGATCCATAACATCATCTTGAGCAGCCTTGAAACATTCTCATCAATAGCATCCCACAGATCTCAATCTATTAATTGATCTTCCATCTTCAACTTCCACATTTCAAAATTATTTCCAAAAAAATTATCCACCTCTATTCCCCCTGATGAACTTGCCATCTAAAAATTTTTGCAACAATATCACAAAGTATATTCTGCACAAGTCCCACTCAAATCTGGATTAATTCAAAAAACCCAACTCACAACTAAAAATAAAGGTGATCAAGCTTTGATACCACTTGTAAGGAAGCTAAGGTAGCGAAACAACTTCCTACACTAATCTTGAGAGGATAATAATGTAAAAATTTTATATATCTTTGATAATTACAAAAAATTAAATAGAAATAAACATAAATATCATGCATACCACAACACAGTGATTTATGTGGGGAAAACCCTTTCAAGAGAAAAATCCCACACTCCAAAAGCTACCCAATATATTATTTAGTAAATCACAAATATTACAATATACTTGCAAAGCAAGCTTCTCACAGGAGTGTCACCACTCAGAGATCAAGATACAACACAAATTCTATCAAACTCTCAACATACATCACCATCTCTCTACCACAGTCGTAATACAACACCCTCATAATATAGTAATACATTCTAGGACAAGACATTCCAACAAAATATCCACCATTAGATCTAAAACCTAATAATTAACGGTCTAGATTTATAATGTATCATTTATCTAATGTATGTTAGCCTTTTAGTAGTTTCCTAAAAAAGTTAAAAAAAATTGTTTACACCATCCCACTCTCTCCCCCCTTATGCCATTGTATATTACACCTATCAGTGTAATATATATATATATATATATATATATATATATATATCCCCTATCAACAACAATCATTATATAATTGTAAGGTTGAGACACAATTTCCCAACACAAACCTCTCAATCCTATTGTGGATTAATGCATAATGCATGGATGTGGATGTGGATTGTTTGGTTTATGAATTATCCATTGATATGCAAAATATTTGTTGATGAAGATCCAATAGATGATCTCAAATTTCTCCAAGTGAGTGATCAATTTGAGAGAGTAGCTTTTCTTGAAGGTTTGTGCATGTTATATCATGTTAAATGGTGAAGCATTTATAGATTTGAGAGACATTGATCAACCATGAGGATTGGATTGACAAATCAATGGAGGAAATTAGATGAGAGAAGATGACATGGATCAATGATCAATTCAAGGATTGAGATTACATGATGATATGGATCAAAGATTTTAATCAAGGGCTCAAATTTCTTGAGACAATAACAAATCCCATGATATTAGGAAGCCATGTGGGAGATATTTCCATTTGGAGGGAGATATTTGAATTTGAATTGAAGGAATATTCCATATGAATATTCTTGTGCAAGTTGGAGAAGTTGGAGGAAATTAGTCAATTAAACACTTATGAAATTATTTAATTGTGCAAGGTGATGAATTTAGGACCTTCAATTAAATAATTAAGATTATTTAATCGAAAAGGATTTATAACACTTACTTAAATAGCTTGCATTTTTTAATGGAATGAGAGGAAAATTAGTGTGAAGGAGGATGAATTAATTAGGTAACCTTAGTTATTCAATTAATAGGAGAAAAAGGTGAATTTAACCAAATAATTGACATTATTTCATTAAATAGATGAATTAGGTGATAATGATGAGAAAATGGTGTTAGCAATGGGAATCAAGATGCATGACATGTTTAGGACATTTTTAGGTGTCTACATTTGCCCCTCTTTGAAGTGAGGTACCTGATGTGTTGCTTCAAAGAACTGATATTGGTTACGATGATACTACTTAGATCAAAATTTAAAAATTTCTTGACTTTTTCTAATGCCCCACTATTGCCCCAACAAATGATCAATGCTAGTATGCTACCCCCTCAAGAGATCAAGCAAAAAAACTGATTTTTGGGTTGACATCACAATAAGATTATGAGAGAATTCTTGATGATCAAAGGATGAAAGATAAGTTCAAGAATGCTTAGATGTTTGATTTAGATAGATTCTATGATGCATATACACTCCTTGGCTATGGATAACCTCATGTATATTTTGATATATATCACATAAATTTGATACTTGAATAGAAATTTTAGTAGAGATAGAGATAGAAGAATGGGAATAAGATAGAATGGAAGAATAAGATGGATAGATTAGCATTGTATTGAGATCGATCAAGATACCAACAAACCTATGATTATTAGGATGAATTCCAAGTTTTTATTCGATATGTGATGAGATAGGTGATGATTTTTCTTTTTCTTTTAGATAATGATTTTCATCATAGAAATCCTTATTTTTTCTATAGAAAATAGACACGATTCACCAAGGTGTTAAGAACTAGGAAGTCATATCTAATGCAATGGACTTTGACTCTACAAATAGATAGGAGTATCCTTGTTCATACCTAACATACATAAACCTTTTTTGATCATGTGTGAAAGAATAAAGCCATAAAAGTAAGGAGACTAATACACAAAGGTATGAAGAACTAATATGTCTTAGCCATTGTTTTACTTGAGATTACCCTATACATGCAAGGCAAGTATTTTCCAAGGTCGTATTACAAGAATATCCAACAAGCACAACAACAAAAAAGCAATGATCAATTCCCCATTCATTTCTCTCTAAATCATTTTGTAGACATCATAGACAGTTCATCATAGTGGACCAATAAGATAAATCACAAGAAGAGATCAAAATAAATAAACAATCAATGTTATTCATATCTTTTTCCAAAGTGTTGTTTAGGGTGATTTCCAATGATGATCTCTATTGTAGGAAAGATATATATGTAAGACATGTTTGGATACATTGATTTTTTTTCTAAATGTTAAAAGGCTATTGATATGAATGCTAACTGACATGCTTGAATGATAATCAAGACTTAGGATTTTTCACTTTTTAACTCCATGTTTCACCAAGTTTTGTATTTTTTTTCCAAAGGTTGAAGGTGATGATCAATTTATTATGTGTGAAAGTTTATCATGGGTGAAAGAAAAATGGGGTGGGTGATTTTTTTTTTGGAATATTTCAATGTTTTTGATGTTTTGAGGCTATTTTTTGGTATTTTGGGGTTATTTGAATGTTTTGAGTTTTCAAGTTAATTGAGGTTGTTTTAGGGTTTTGTGTAACATTTTTACTATTTTCAATTTTCAATTTTTCTAATGTTTTGAGTTGTTGGATGTTTTGGATGTTTTGAAAGTTTTTTTTTGAGAAATGTTATGGATGTTTTTGGGTTTTTTAGAAATTTTATGGTTGTTTTTGGGATTTTTTGAACTCTATAAATATTTTGATGTTTTTGGGATTTTCACGTTGTTGGGATGTTTTTGAGATTTTCAAGATGTTATGGATGTTTTTGGATTTTCTAAATGATGCCTAGATCATGATGTCGATGTCACATTGTGAGATACAAGACATAGATCAAGAGTTATTCAAAAGAAAGATCAAATACATGCCCCCAATGTCTAGCAATTTGTGGAATGATATGAGTGAATACATAGATGGATGGATGGAAAATGAATGGATTGGTATATGGAGGATGCGAAGGATTATCTTGTGATAGGATAACATGTTCAGATAGAGGATTCTCATTTCAATACTACTTCATGGATTGAATGATGCTAAAATGTATAGGATAAGATCAAGATAATGACACAAGCCAAGATTTTACCAAAACAAGGTTGAAGTATACATCGACCTTTGTCAAGATCAAGATAATTTAGATTCCGATGAAAATGGATTGGATGGATGGATTTATTATGGATAAAATGGATGTAATGTTGGATTTATTATGGAGGGGATGAGATGCTTCCACTTGAAATGACACATGAAGATGCTCAATTCTACCCATGATGCCTATTTGCTAGGTTTTCATCATGGTACTTGTCCAAAGTGCCATTGTAGTGATTTTCACTAGAGGATTTTTTTCTTTACTATTTTCTTTATTTTTTTATTTTTTTAAATTTTTGAAAGTTAATATTGTTGTCAATTAGATTGCACCAGAACGCTTGAATGGTTAAATTCAACAATATGTTGAAACATTGGAGTACTTTCAGGTTGTGGGTACCCTATTTGAAAGTAAACCTTAGGATTCTAGGTCAGCTTCCTATTTATTCTTCGATTAATAACTGGTAATTCACTGGAAAAAGGATAGAAGAAATATTTCTAAATGCAAGAAACTATAAATTGAAGGTGATGCACCTAATTGATAAAGATCTGCAACCTAACTCACAAATAATTACTCAACACTATAATTCGCATGACCTGATTTGATAGTTCAATCACTTGAATGCTTTAAACAAAGGCTTTTACTTAATGCAATATTGAGGGAAAATGAGGTTTTCACGACTAAATTGATTAACAAATTACAAGCATAGTGTATAACCAATGAGCTTAAACTAAATTGCATATAGATATGTGAAAAAGACAGAAAAATCAAAGGTTTCAAAACTAAAAACACAATAATTCTTCAATCAAATTCCTCACAAAGTGATGCCTGAAATCTAGACGAAAAATTCAAAAAATACTAAAAATTAAAAGGAATCCTTGCAAATCACAATGAACCTGTAAACCTACTGCTATATTAATCTGTAAAATAAACTGAGTTACAAGATGATTCAATTTGCAGAATGCAAAGGCTAAAAAACAAGAACTAACTGAAAAAGATAAACTTTTTCAATATATATAATGAGAATGCACTCCAAAGTGCATGAAAAATGAAATTGAAAGTGATTTGAAAGTGAAAAATATCCTCCTCAAATTCCTCACAAGCAAAAGTAAAAACCCTTGAAAAATGGGCCCAAGACTGAAGAAAACTGAGTGTATGATGATCCAAACTCGCAGTCATAATGTGTGTAACTGGAAAGTAGCTTGAACTAAACTAGAAAATGTTTAGACAGTGAGTTCAAGCATGAAAAAAACCTCCTCGTTTGTATCAACTCGCCTGTCATAACTGAACTTCACCCTTGCATGATCAATCCTCAGTCGAAACAATAGTTACAACTCAACTTTACATAACATTTATTTATTTACATTTTAAAATGCTAAATTAATTAAATGATTTATAGCATATCATTTAATTAATTAGCTTACATGATACAATGCAAATAATACAAAGGAATAATTCACTTGCAAAATTGAAAGTATCACTCTCTCCTCATGGCTTTATACACACTTAGCATATATTAAAATATGCATTCCCATTATGGATAAATTGGCTGACCATGCATATAATAATAGTCGACCATCATTCTGGCACATATCTTATGATGAGCTGACCATATATTTGCTAGGAAATTTGACTTCAAGTTATTACCACAGAAGTAATAAAAACATGGTTGGAAAAATGAAATGAATTTTATAAAAATCAACTAAAAGAAAACCACCATAATTCGAATTAGGGCTAACCCTAATTATTTCTCCATTCACACTTTGCACTCTAGAGAAGAAAATGAGCGCCACCACTGCTGCTGGGTAGGGTTTCAACTGGAGCTATTAATTTCACCATTTAAGCCACGTCTAAGTGATTTCCTTGAAGATTATAAGTGGAAAAACCATGGTAAGTCTTTTTTCCTTCTAGAGATTCATAAATTTCTTGTTTTGAGGCTTTGAAAAGCTTCTACAGTCGCGGCCTCTTTCCCTCTTTTTTGATATTTCCTCTCTATTTTGTCCATATGTTGATTGTCTCCTGTTCTGGGCCGCCATGGGAAGCTTGACCTGGGTGCTTGTAGAAACTCTGTTAGAGCTCAGTCGTAGGTTTTGGTTTTCTCTTTTCACAGGTGTGTGATGGTAAGCCTTCTCCTTCAAAATCTAAATCTTCATATCTCCTCATTAAGCATTTTGAAAGGAATTTTTGAGGATATTTAGAGTTTCCAGCAGTTGGCCAGGCAATGTATTCTCATACATTTTATTGTTGCATCTTTCTTATGTTAAAATGCTTGGCCTTAAGGTGACATGGGAGAATATTGCTTGAGCCTTCTGGAGGAAAGAAAAATAAAGACTCATACAGTTTTCTATATTTTGCATGAGATATGAAAATATTTTGTGGCTTCCATCATATTGTAATTTAGGTTAGATCGCACTAAAGTGGCCATCATCATTTTATGTGAAGGTTTCAAGAACTCCAGCTATTGTACATAGAGGCTACGTCCTTATATCTGCTTTTTGGGTTTTGCATATTGTAGAAGTCACAATCACATTTGCACATTATGAGTATAAATAAAAACTCCACACATTTGTCCCATTATGAATATGGCATCTATTTAATTTTTTAGAAAGATATGAGTTCAAAACCCTCAAAGCATGAGGTACTCAATGATATGATGTATTTTTCTTGCTCCTTCACTAACATACTCTAAACTCTATTGTCCTGGATACCTGTGTAAGACTTATAATTTGTAATTTGATTGTTTTGTAACTTCTGAGAATGAAGAATCTTAAAACCCTGGCTCTACCTTCGTAAAGATTCATGTTTTGAACTTAAACTTTTCCCGAGGTTTTTCTTTTATGATGAATTAGGCCACTGGCTTATATCTATTTTTCATGACTATGTTTCTCTTGTGCATATATACCAAGGGTTTATTATGCAGAGGTTGCTTTGTATCACACTTTTGGACAAGAATGAACATACTAACTAAGATAAAAACACTGTAGAGAAGAGCAGAGCTTTTGTACCTTCCTGCACCCATTTCACTTCTTCTAGAGCTAAATACTACTCAGTCAGGATCCCAAAGTAGACTCCTGCTTGATAGGCATATTGTCATTATGTTGTATATCATTATGCTCTATACAGGATAATTATTCTTATTGCATGGTCTTTTTGACTGCTTCTGTAGCTTTCTCATACCTGACATTGTTTTGATAATCTATTCTTGTACCTTTAATGGTTGTCCTCTCATAATTGTTCATTGTGGATTGTGTTCTCCAACTTAGAGATCATTGGAAATAAGGCTGCATTCATGAATTCATGCTCTATATTGATTTCTGAAGCTTTAATGAGATCAATGCAGCCTCAAACATCCACTCCTTCAGAATTGATACCATATCACTATGATCATAATCTCATCTTATAAAACCTCCTGGTTCATTTTAATTGTGATGTTATTGTGCTTGAAGAAATGTGCCTCTATCTGCTTATAACTTTTCATGTACATACATGACTATCACCATGAAGAATTGGACAACTCAGTATTGAAAAGAGGTCACTGTCTCAATTGCTGAAATTTGCACAGTCACTTATTCCCTTCCTAACTCAAACATTATGATATTGAGAATGCCACAGATAGGTATGAGGTTAAAGTCATAGATGTTGTCATGCCTCACATTGTCTACAGGTTTTCATTATGCATGGCTTTCATAGGACTGCATTGTGAATTAATCATTTCACTAAGACTTTGCATACTCGTTGTCCCTCTAGGGTGCCACACTTATGAGATCATTGTCCACGATTGAAATTACAGAGTTTTATATTTGCATAGTTGTTGTTTACTTCATTGGATTGTCTTAAGCATATAAATTGGGTGCACATTTCTCTATTTTTGTTTCTTAAGTCTCTGTATTTTGTTTTCATCATGTGGTCTACTCCTTGAAGGCTTGACTGCTCATTAAAAGTGACTCAAGCTCTTATATATGCATTTGTTCATTCATGGTTGCCTACTTCAATGCTGCTATGGATTAACCTGTTATGTCTCTTGATCTCAAGATATAACAATGTTGTCTTGTTGACATATTGACTACCTTCTTGAGTTTTTGGATGGATTAAGTATGTACTTTGGAGTTGAAAGAAACAACTTAATTGCTTGATGACTCTCATATATGAACGTTGAATGAGAGAAATATCTTCTTGATATGCTAGGATCAACCCTTGTGGGAGCCCGTTTTGCTCCACATATCTAATGAAAATAATCATGAACATAATGAACCTGTTCCTGCACATTTAAACAAACATGTTAGCAAAAAAAAATGAAGCTAAAAGCTTCCATTGAATTCTGTTTTGTTTTTCTCAATGAAATCATCTGATGGATGCCTGATCGAATGTGCATTATATTTTTGCTGGTAGTGTAGGCATGAGGTAGAATATGACTTTCCATTGCTTATAGACCATCTCTAATACCATTTTTCATTGTTCTTGCAGATGCTTTTGGATCCTGGAGTTGGATCAATTTGAAAGAACAACACACAACTAAAGACTTTAACGTGAAGATGATTCATCATTCCAGGCAATGACGAATCACCTTCTATCTTATGCTCATATTATTTTTAGTTGTACAATTTACATTCTTTTCTTGTATTCATCATTTGATTATGAAAATAAAATTAGCTATTCCTGCGGCTTGTGCAGGACTTCAGTCTTTCCAATATGAATAAAAATAGCATTCTTTTATGCAAATTTATGAGTTCTTCTATTACAAACATTTGCATAATCAAATTTTGGAATTCAATTAATAATTTTAGCATAAATTTTGCACCTTTCTATGATGAATGCAATTCAGATCTACTTGTTTGAGCTGGTAGTGAAAAATAGGTAACAAGGATCATGTCAAACCACCTAATTGTGATGATGTAAATACTGCTACTGTCATGATGTGTCAATGATATCCTTCCTAGAGGAGTTTCTTTATTAAGGTGTGGGCGCTTGAATGTAGCCTCTAAATTTTCTTGTCTTCTTTATTGATACCAAGATTAACCTCATATAGATGCACACATCATGATAGAGTGCCTTTAGAGTCCTTATGATAAAGTGTGGCTGCCAAGACATGATCAATGTGAGATTCAGATATCATAGATGTCATAGTGGATAATGGAATGTGATGAGGACTATGAGACAGAGCATGGATTAGTCAATAGTTTGGAATCTTCGACTCTCCAAACTTGGGTTGATGAGCAATGATAGGTGGATATGAAGATTTGATTAGGACCAACTCCTTGATCCACTTTTTATATTTCCCTTGGAGATTTCTTTTGCATCGCTAGACGTTTTGATGGATGCCTTTTTTAATTTTCCCCATAGTTTCTTTGACTAATGGAGTTTGATAGGAATAATTTTCTTTATTTTTCTTTGGCACCTCTTTGTATTTTACTTGTCCATTTTGATTTTCCAATTCTTTGCTTCAACGATAATAATTTATTTGATATAGATTTTTCTCCTGTGGTTGGTCCCAATTAGAGGGTGAAAAGATGTGTGAATGATGATTCATGATATGGATGGTCAAAGTTTTGGTAACAGTTTTATCATAAGGACTCTTAATACTCCCATTGTTGATGTTTACATTAGATAAAGTTTCTCATAGTATTATGGAAGTATTACTGTCATGATTGGAATTAGTGATTTTTGTATAACCAATACTTTTTTTCTCATTATTGTTAACTGTCTACATTGATTCCAATATATCGTATTTCTATAACCATAATCCTTTTCTCTAATAACGTTGAATGCCTTCATAATCAATATCTTTGATCTAAATTTGGTATGTGTCAAATTTTGATTGTTCCTCAAGAGATGTTGACAATTCATGGTCCATGTAGGGTTCTTCTTCATGATCAATTTTTTATTGTTCTTGAATGGATGTTTTTGATTCACAATCCATGTAGCAGTCTTCTTCATGATCACTTTCTAAGATGTCTTTGGATTTTGCGATGCCTTGATTATTTGAAAGGATATGAAGAGTAGGAGACTCTTGTTCATTGGTAATGATTTTAAGAGTAGGAGACTCTTGTTTTGGAAGATCATCTATGTGTCCATCAAAAGTAAACATCTCATGGGTAGATGTATGAATTTTTGGTATATGAATATGGTCTTCATTTGGAGAAATTTGGATGTCATTATAATAATTTGGTGATATGAATTCTTGAACTTGACTAGAATTTTGGAGTTACCTTCAATACACTTTGGATTAAGTTCTTTACATACATCAATTTCAAATAAAGAATCTCTTTTAAAAGACCTTTTGATTTCTTACAAATATGAACGTGTAGGTGGTAGCTCTTGGCATAGATATTCTTCATTAGGCATGGGCACTAGTTTTAGGGTTTCTTCATCCTCAAGTGGGTTTGAATCAAATGGTGTGTTAATAATCTCTTAAATATTTGACACCATGAGATTGAATGATGTTAATATATCTTGGAATAGACCATTGCTAGACATTGCTGGAAGATGTTGATCCTATTTTAGAAAAGAGTCTTGAGGTACTTCAACTTTCTCATTGGGTTAGGTAGATAAATTCTTAATGTGATCATTGGTGGTTGAATATTCAATTTTTTCTTCAACAATTATTGTTCATTTATCAATGAGGTCTTGTACGAGGTTCTTGAGATTGATACAATTTGATGTGTCATGACCTTTTACCGCATGGTACCCATAATAAGCCTTGTCATCATACCATGAGAATTTCATGATAGGTTTACAACCACCTAATGACCTTGGAATAGTGATAAGATTAACATGGACCAATTTTTTTAACACCAACTCAATTGGATCCCCTAAATGAGTGTATTCACATTTAGTGGTGTTGTGAGATGGTAAGGATTGTTGATATTGTGATGATTGTTATTGTTGTGATGATTGTAATTATTGATATTATTGTTGTAAGGATGGAGTTTGTTGTTGATGTTGTGGTTGTTGATATGTAATGCTGAATATGTCGTTGATGATGTTGTGGTTGGAGTTGATATGTGTCATTTTTATGTTGTTGAAGATGTTTTTGATGGTGTGAATCAATGTTTTGATGATGTGAATAAATTTTTTGTTGATGTTCAAGATGTTTTTGATGATGTGACTCAATGTTTTGATGATATTCAAGATGATGTTGATATGGACATTGAGATGGGATGTTGTTGATATGGATATTGAGATTTTTTTGAATGATGTTTTGTTGAGGTGTGAAAGGATCCATCCCATAGTTTACCATGTTTGTATTTGATATGTTCAAATTTGATATATTTTAATTTTGTATGTTCATGTTTGACATGTTCGTTTTTGAGGTGTATTGATTTGGTGAACTAATATTGTGTTGATGAAGACTCATGCCTTGATTATTTGATTGATAAATTGATAAGTTTTGACATGGATTGACATCTATCATGTGACAAGGTTTTCCAAAATTTTGACCATGTATACCCATATTTATTATATTGAATCTTATAGGATATGTTGAACCTATGTAAAAATTATATGGGTGTGAGTTTGAATAGTTGATTGGAATTGTCATAATTTTAAGATTAAATTTTCAAGACCTCTAAATGATCTAGGATAAATGTTTGGATGATGAAGGAATGTTTAGATCCTAGATGGTGTTTGATGCAAATTTACTTGTTGAAATGTCTTTGTTGTCTCAAAATAATAACACTTTGATAGGTTTTAGGATTAATATTTGGAAATATTTTGTGGATGGGTGAAGGATATGAAACTTTCAATTTTTGACAAGATTCTAGACTCAATTTTTAGATGTGTTTGATGTTGATTTTGATGAACTTGCAAACCTTGGGAGTAGAATTGTGACTCCAAGGTGAGTTTTTCAAAATATTTTTACTAATTCAACTAAATTCTTAGAAATATATTGTTTCCAAACATGAAGCTAAACTAGTTGATAGGGTGAAAACTTAAGTCTAAGATGTGTCAAAATTTCCAAGTTGTGTGAAGTGAGATGTTTTTTATGGTTTGATGTTGGATATGAGTTGACCCAATGATGATGTATAATGTTTTTTGACAATATCAAAATGATAATGACCAAAGGTTTATTTTTTATTATTTTGATTTGCAAAAGGCTGAAATGTTTTCTTTAAGAATTTGGAATTTGATTTGAGATTTTCTCTTTTTACCACACAAAATATTGGTTATGTATATTATAGCACTAAGATATCTACAAAAATATATTGTTTCCCATAGAATCATGATACTGTGAAAATTCAAGAATGTTGATTTGTACTTACCTAGGTTTACTTTGAATAAATGTGCAAAGATGTAGAAAATAGTACTAGGATGCATACAAAAACTTTTTTTTGATAAAAAAAAATACTTAGATGCATACAAAGGTATAATATTATCTTTCAAGTATATAACAATGTGTTCAAGGGGTTAAAATATTGATCATAACCTATTTATTGTTTGTTTGAGTATTTGAAGATTTTGTAAACATTGTGTTTAGTTGACTCAATTAGTGAGGGGAGATATTTTCTAAGCTTTCTTCCACAAAGCCACTAGTTATAGATCAATAGAGAAAGACAAGTACAACCTAATTAGTCACGAAGGTTTATTTTCTTAATTTGGGCCTGAACAATAAAATACCCAGCTTGAGTGGATGACTAGTTAATTCCCACGTACACGAAACACCTCTTATCTTGAAAGGAAAAGTTTCTTAAAAGGTTTTTGTTGCCTCAACAAGCAATCATTACATGACAAGTAGCTTAATAGAATGATGCTATTCCATTGCACCTTCTTAAGAAAGCATTCAATAGGTCTTAGGCCTCTAAAATAATAGGTTTATAGTGGGTAGAGAATTGGTGAACACCCTCAACCTCTCAAACATTTCCTTGAGAAACCAAAAGACTATAGTCCCTAATGCAAGTTTGGAGTGCTACATGCACAAATCGACCTACAACTTTTTCTCTCAGCCAATTCATATAGTGTGCCCAAAAATGTCGCCTTGAGGTCAAAACCTTGAGTTCTCTATGAGGATGTATCTCAAGGTAGACCTTCTTAAAAGAAAAAGGAAGGAGTTAATATTTCTCTTCATCCAAGATCACACTAAGCATGAGGGAAGAGGATATGTAGCAACTACCTTTAGGTTACAATGAACATAAACTGTAAGTTCAAGATTTTTCTTTTCATCCAAGATCATAGTAGGCGCAAGGGGAGAGGATACACATCAAGCACTCACCAAGCATAGAATACACAAAAAATAATAATTCATTTGAGGTACACCAAGATGTAAATGTTTGAATTTTTTTAAGCCCAAAGTAAAGATGGTGATTATGTTGTTCAATTTTAAGCACCAAATTGAAAAGTGAAGATTTTTAGGTTCAACTTTAAGCACCAAATTTGACGAGGGTGCAACTCGAAACACAAGAAAATAACTCACAAAAATAAGAGAATAATTTTATTATTCAGAAAATGGCTTCTTACATGCAGAGGATCTCAAATCCTCAAGTTCTACAACATATGCAAGTTACAAAAATTACAAAATAACCCTTTTCACAATGTGCGAACTTGTCCCCCAAAAGCTACACAAAAATTAGAAACCGCCCATAAATAGAGCTCCTTTTTAGTTTGGAGTCAAAAAAACATTCAAATTTGAGTTTTTGGCAGTCTAGCGCCGAAATTGCAACTTGAACTTCAAATTTCAAAAGTACATTTGAAATTTTGTATCTTCTAGAAAGTGCACCAACTTTTGGGAGCTATAACTTTTGATCCAGGACTCCATTTTTTGAACCATTTGAACTGTTGGAAAGGTCTCAAAGTCAAGAATGTGCTCAAAATCAACTATTCTAATTTTGAAAAAATTTGGGGCTGTTTCAGGACCATTTAGTGCCTCAAATCTGACCTGGAAGGTTTTCAAGTGCAATTCTGGGAGACTAAAACTGCAATGACTTCCAACCTAGGAATAGAAAAGAAAAACCATAAGTTAGGAATTACATTATGATGAAAAGGGTATCCAAAAATGCAAAAACATCTAGGAAACTACCAAAATGAAATGAAACTCTTTTTTTTTGGGTGATGCAGGATTGCCCTTACACCAATGGATGCTCCTGCATCAAAATTGAAAAGTGAAGATTGTAGGGTTGATTTTAGTGCAGAAAAGTAAAGATGAGTTCATTTTATGCATCAAATTTGAAAGATGTCCTAGATTATTGTGCTCAAAATAAGTGTTAATAAACACTTTTCCAAATGTCACATGTGAAAAGTTAGATGAAAACAAGAAACATCAAATGATCATTAGGGTTAGCTAAAGATTAAGCATAAAAATAAAAATAAATCATGCAACCTAGACCCAAAATGAGTTGTAGGCTCATTTTATTACACTGGAATGAAGAGTTCAAGCTATGTTCAATTTTAAGGCACCAAATTGAAGTGTTAGATTTGTAGGTTTTGTTACCTAATTTCACTACTTGCTCAATTAGGGTGAGCTTTGTGTTTAGGAATCAGGAGAAAGATACATTTTTAAATTATCTTTCCTATATTACATTCAATTGCATAAATAGAAAAATCAAAAAGATTACAAGATTATAGTAACAGATCATTGCATTTATACAATTGCATATAGCATAGAAAAATATTTATACAAATCTTTATTTTAAAAATAATCTTTATTGATTCAAGAATGTTCATTGTCTCACACAAGCCATGAGATTTAACTTATTCAATAAAAATGAAGAAAAGCATATACACGAATAAGTAAACATGTAATTGTGCATATAGGGAAAGAAACCAGTCATTGCCTAAGAATGACTGGTTCAATCTAAGTTGTCTCGCACTATTGCTGCCCCAAGTTGCTTGCATCCCTACTAGCTCCATATTGCTCCTAGTTCCTGCTTCAGGCAATAGCAATGGTGTTAGAGAAATCTCCAAGAAATGAAAATTTTCAAACCTTACATGAATAAACACCTATGCATGTATAAATTGGTCTCCATGTGCATTAAATATGCATCTTTTTTTCTAACTTGTTTGCTTCATGTGCAAATACAGGAAAAGTAATGTTGCTGATGTATTTCATCAAGTTACAACATGTGTGTTAAAACGTGGCTCCCACAAGGGTTGAGCTCGACATGTTGATTTATCAAACAATGAGCTCATTTATTCTTATTTAAGAGGGAAATGCAACCTTATAAGTCATCATATCAACATGATCATGAATGATAGTGAACAAGCATGCATGTCGAGTTCACAAAGTATTTCTTCAAGGAGCAGCTACAGAAGCTAAATGGAATCATATTATGGTAGCCTCATATGCATTAATCAAGCCATATTATGATAATTTCTACAAGCATTAAGTAATGAAATGTAGTTGTCAAGAGTATGCACAATTTTATTTCATTTTTTAAAAACATACATGACTATAGATGATCATCTTGCAATCAACACATAAAGTAGAAGGTACAATCACAGTCCCATAATAACAATGGCACGTCAAGATGAGGATTCTATGGCAGTGATACAAGAAATGAAAAATTAATTTAGAAGGTTTTTTTCATTAAAGGTCATGGGAGCAGTCCTTGTATATAGTGCAGAAACTTTGACAGTGATGTGGCTGGAAAAAATGATTTATATGGTAATATGAGATACAAGACACAACTACGTGGAAGATTTGAAGACAATTAATGATGGCTTGAATAAAAGACAATCATCATTACATACAATAGTGAAGACATATATATAAGTTTCTCACCAAATTTTGTCATTCAACAAGCTACATGTTATTTCTCACATGACAGCCATTGTAGTCAAAGTCCCAATATAGGATCGCATATTATGGAGCAATGCCACAAAGAGAAACCTCATTGGCGATAGTTTAAGAAGATACATGGTAGTCATCAGACCAAATATAGGGAAATTGGTAGAGAGGAAAGCAATAATTATTTTTTCTAGAATTGCAATTATGCTACAACAATCAATTAATCTAATCTCTCTACAAACAAGATGCAAGTCACATAAACAATTATGTCCTATATCTCAAAATTCAGATGAATAGATAAGAAATTGATTCCCTAAAGAGTCATAACAACAAGCTAGTATGACAACATATTAAGAAAGGTGTCTCAATATCTAGAGAATTAATGAAATAGTAATGCAAAGTGCTTGATATGATACTTGATAGTGATATGTTGTGGCCTAAGCCATTTCTTACAACATCATGATGGTTAAACCTTGTTCTTCAAGTTTATTTTTTACAGATTTTATGATTGTGGAGATATTTCAAACCATAAGCATGGTCACAGTAATGTTACATCTCACCACTGTAACATTCCAATCATGAGAAAGGGTAGATCAAGTGTGATATTTCATTGTCATTTTTGTTTAGGTACTTCAACAAATAGTGAGCCATATGATGTTGGAACTTTATTTTATCAAGTATAATCATATAGTATTGTCCATATAGTCATAACTGAAAGATGGTCATTCAGAATAATTAAAGGAACAATGCTTGGAGTACTTTGAGTATCCAATAGTGATGATGGCATCATTTCTATTGAATGGGGTTACATTAGAACTAAAGAATAATAGCTACAGGCTCAAGTAGAACTGAATTTTAGAAGGTGTTTAACAACAAAAAAGCCAAAACAAAAGAGCTTTGGAAGGCCACAACCATGAATCTTTTTCCTTCATTTTTACATGAAAATGGAACTCAAAATTGCAGTGTATAAATAGGATTGAGTTTGGTGAATTTTACACTCAGAGAAATGAGTATACAATGGATATTTTTCTTCATTTATAGAGATATGTAAAAATGCAATTCTAGAATATCAACAATATGTAGGATATGGTTTTTGGAAACCCTAATTCATTTTCATGAGTTGCAAGGTATTTCAAACAATGTAATCTCCAACTACAGGGTTAAGGGAAACCCTAATCTTAGGGTAATAAGATGTGGGTTTGGAATAAATCTACGAAGGTTTTCTTTTTTTTGAAAACCTAGAATAGAGAATAAAGAAATGAAAGCTATAGAAAGCAAGAGATGGGACCAACTCTAGGAGAATAGACGCTTTGATATCTATAGAATGAAATATGACTATAGTCATGAAAGAGAGAAGGCACGAGTTTGGAAAATCCAAAGGAAAATATAAATCCTCATTTAAGAAAAGTAAATCCCTCGACATGAGAACCCAGAATACCCTATAGAACTGTGCCATAAAAAGAAAAATGTGCAGGAAAACAATGAATGGATTTATGTATAGAAAGGTTGAAATATATGCATCATTTATTCACAATAGAGCTTGAAAGATAAGTTTTGTCCGCATAAATGAAGGGAAAGAGCATTGTTTTCAAAAGATCAAACTTACATAAGCATAGCTCTAGCATGTGCTTGCAGGTGAGATTACTTAATCTTCATGAAATTATAGAAGGAAAGCTCTAGATTGAAAATCATGGCAGCGCTGCAAGTTTGCTAGAGTGAGAAGTAAAGAATGAAAATGAAATGATGGTGTTTGACTATGGATTTTTACATTTAGGGTTTCTTTTCCCTAATTACTACGCCAAGCACAAAATGGAGTTTCACCACTTTATTCTAAAAATATATGCAATCAACTAATGTTTAGCGTGGGATAAGATTTTGGGTTTTATGTTCTCTATATTTATGACTAAGTCTTTTAAGACTTATGTTTTGCTTTTATTTTCTCACATGGTTCAAACCCCTTTGTTTTATTTTTGCATAAATTATAAATGTAAAGCAATTTAATTAAGTGTTGTTATTATAAAACACTTAATTAAAATTGCTCTTTTAAATGCAAATGATAGAGACATGTGTTATATGACTAAGTCTTGGGACAAGAAATGGAGAGATATGCTTTGAGTTATGAAATTCCAAGTCAAAAGGAGGATGTTGAGGATTGATGAGTCATGCAAGCATCTAGGGAGGTTGAAGATCAGTTGGAAAACATGTGCCAAAGTTTGAGGAGTTGTTTTGACTCATTTAATTGTTTTTGAAAGCAAATAGGAGCTTTTGGAGGGTTGTTTCATGAGTCATCATGTTTGACAAATTCAAATTGGACTTTTTCACCTATTTGGAGGCTTTTTGATGAAGATCTAGAAGCTTAATTTGTGGGTTTATTGTTGCATTCGACCCAAGATGCTTCTAGTTTTTTTTTTGGTGGAATTGTTTCGACTTTGCTACTTAGTCACTTTTGTAACTCTTTTTTGAGTTAGTTCTGATTATGCAGATTGGAGACACAGTGAATTTTATAGTGCTTTGGCATAATTTTCCATCTTTTTTTAACTCTTCGAGATATTGAATAAATTTTACCTTATTCATTTCTGGAATTGATTTCCAACCATCTTGTTCTTATAGTTTAGTGTATTCTTGGTGATTGATCAAACTATTTTGTAAACATACTTAGTTGCATGGTAGTTTTTGTCTCATGCCTTATACCTTTTTTTGTAATTAGCATGTTCATTTAGGTTGTTGATTCTATCAATTAAATACGATCACATGCTTATTATGAAGTTTTCTTCCTTTTGCAAGTTAAAGTATTTGATCTTTTAGTGAAACATTTGTGCATGAACATTATCATAATAGGTTGTGTAAACTAAGTTCTGGCAGATTAGAACCAAGTGTAGAGCTGAGTTTTATTGTCTCCCTTTAGGTTTGGTCTATCACTTCATTTCATACTTATAGTTTTATTCATTTTTAGCAAATCCTTCTCCCTTTTCCTTACAAATGATCAATAGTTTTAGTGATATAACTAGCAAGGAAGTTGGCCTATTTGGAGGTTCATTCTATTTTTGGGTGACCCACAACCCAAGAATACTCCCATGTTTCTAGCTAACTAAGTTCACAACTCAGTTCAAGTGCAGGTTTAAGAGATAATAGGTTCATTTTATGCACTGAATTGAAATGTGAGTTAACTTTAGGTTCACCAAGGGAAAATTAATCATATTTCAACTCTACAAAATCTAAAAACTACCTGTACCACTACGAAGAGCAAAAAATTCCATGCCATTTCAAAAAAACACTAAAAAAAACCTCTATATGATCGAGATACAGTCATTTGAAGATGGGATAAAAATTACGACAATACTGAAAAAAGTGCCCCAAGGATAAAATCACCCCTTTCCTGCAAGGTTGTGCCTTTGTGCAAAAGATAAAAGCATGAATTTATGGCAAAGGCACCTCTTTGTTGACAAAAATTACTAATCACTAACAAAACTACCCCTCTGCTAACAAAAGTGTCCCAATTTGAAAACAATGTTGGAAGGAGTGTATTGGAGGTTTTGGAAAGGTTGGAAACATGAGCATGAGTTGCATAATACTACTTGATCTAGTGTTTTCATTGATACCAACATTGTTATGATCAACCTAGTATGATTTGGAAGTGCTACTAAATATATGTGTATAGAATAAGTTGGTTCGGTAAATATGGTTGTACAGGATATTAACTAAGTGCCTCTATTGACTATTTTGTGGTTCATTGCATCAGTTTTTGGGTTTTCATTCCACCGCACTAAGTGAGCTCGCTCTACACTTTTAACCATGGTTTGAAGTCTATTAGATTAAGGTAAAATCAAGATTCTGTGATGTTTTGTGAAATAGTCTAGAAGATATCATTAACAAAGTTTAGCTTTATGTATCACAATCTTTTCTCTATTTAGCGTGTTAGTGTGGGAGATTGCACATTTCCTGAGAAGAATTATTTTGTGTTGTGATTCTAAAGATAAACTCACTGATTTCATTGAAGTTTGAATTTGAATAAATATCGAGTCTTGAAGTCACATGTATGGAGAAGTGTATGTATGATTGAAAGTTTTTTGATTAGGTCCAATTCCTGGCCAACCTAATACATAATATATTTTGTGAAGATTAAATATACTTTGCGGATTTTTGTAGGATCTATTTTAGGTCCATGCAAACCGAAATTAAGTATTAAACATTTTTTCTGAGAATGAAGAAGTTTTTGAATCTTGTGAGAAGTTGACAAAGCTAGTTTTGAATTATTATTTTTACATCTAATTACGTTGACGTAATTGATGTATGCAGATGTAATTGGGTATATATATGCAAGAAATTTTTGAGTTTTTGTATGGAAAAAAAGGGAATAAGTTGTATATCAGGTGTGAGAGGTATCATATTGTGTGAACATGTGAATTCAAAGGTGTGAGATCATAATAAGAGAAAAAATTTTGATCGACTACTAAGAAGAGTAGTACTTTGTATTCAAAACTTCAATGGAACTGAAACTCAGCACAAGGAAAGTATACTTTTATCAGTTCAAATTTTGGGTAAGTAGCCATCTTTATTTTGTATCTATCTTTGGTTGTGAGCCTTATAAGGATAATGTGTCTTGGTAGTGAGCCCTTGTAATATACTATAACCAGATATAATATATTGTGATCTAACCTTCACCATAGTTTTTCCCTTTTTTGGTTTTCCACATAAAAATCTCAGTGTTCATGTGTTATGGGAGGTTGTGGATGTTTCATTCTTTCATTCTTTAGTTGTGTTAATATGTTTTGGTAATTGGATAAGCTGTGTTCAAAATTTTAATAGAATATTGCTTCACCCCCTCTCAATATTTTGGGTGTTCAACAATTGGTATCAAAGTTGAGTTCCTTTTGAAAAGCCTAATAGCTTGAGGAAGATCTTGGAGATTGAACACATGGCTAATAAAAAGTGTCCTATTCCTCTGGAAGAAATTTGTGTTATTGAATATGAAGAAGATGATTTCATGTTTGGCAAAGAAGAACTTAAGGATTCTCTTGAAGATCTTGATAGAGTTGAAACTGAGAACAAAAGTCTAAAGGAAATCCTAGGGGAAGCAAATGAATGCATCAAAAAGGTGAGATAAAATCAAGAAGTGTAGAGAAATACATAGGGAATTCAATGCACAATTGAAGCAAGAAAATGAAGTAATCACCATACTAAAAGTGTAAATGGAAGAAAAAGGAAGGATTGTGGAATGTCTGAATGTATTAGTACAAAGAAAGACTGAAGAATGCTCAAGACTTGAACAAGAAGTGGTAAATATTAGATCATATCTAGAAAAGGAAAGAATACATGAGGAAAAATTCAAAATAAGTACTACAATGCTTGATGAATTGATTGAAATACAAAAGTCATCTAAGGATAAAGGTGGTTTGGGACTTGAAGAAGGACAAAGTTCAAAGGAAAATCAAACACCTAACAAGGTTGACAATCAAAAGAAGACTCAAGGAAATGGGAGAACATTTAGCAATCGAAGAAGCAATGTTGGAAGCCCTCCTATTAGACAACCAAATGCTCAAAGGTACCCATATTTCAATGGTATTTGTTTTTCATGCAATAAATTTTGACACAAGGCAATAGAATGTAGAAGTAGAATGAAATAAAATGTTGGATCCTTCTCCAGACAATGTTTTGCATGCAAGAAATTTGGACATAGAAGTGTTGAATGCAAAAGTGAGATGATGAATAGACATAATACTGGTAGAATGGATCAATATTTCAATGGCTACTCTTATACATGCAATGTATTTGGACATAAGGCTAACCAGTGTAGATCAAGAATGAATAGAAGTCAATTTGGTTAGAAAAAAGTTATATGCTACTTTTGCAACAAGCCTGGACATATTTCAAGAGTTTGTAAAAGCAAAAATAGAAGACAGTCTAATCCGATAAAGAGGAATGAACCTGTGAAGGAAGTTGATCCTGCTAAATTTAAGAAGGAAATGAATAATATATGGAGAAAGAAAGAATAATTTGAGAACAAAGATGAATTAGGAACTTCAATTGCATTTGTGCATCCCTCTGGTGTAGATAATTCACTTTACAATTAAACCAAGGCATGGGCTTAGGGGGAGCAACAACAAAAAATTATAATAGCTCCCTAGAAATATGAGGTGCTAAGATGTGGCATGAAGATATATCATGGAAAAGGAATTTCTAAAGCTATAGAATAAATTTGCGAAAGAAAATATTGGAATGTGCCAATTTGCAGAGCATGGAAGGATGTCTATGCACACAATTTTAGGAACATCATCTTTTTTATCTAAAGAATTCATTGTAGGGGTTAGGTCAAATCAGAGAGTTAAATACATTTGTGTGAAGGAAAATTCCTTTATTCAAAGGAATTTGAAGAAGAAAGGAAGGAAAAAGAGTTGTTGAAGGGCTCAAAGCATCTCCCAGAAGCTAAACATCAAGACCCTGGTTCGTCATTATATTCAAGAGATATTTTTACAAATCCTGCATAGTTTTTTCTTTTGAAACAATTCTCTAAAAGAAATTTAAATATAATGGAATTACCAAAATTAGTAGACAATTCACAATGACCGTGACCAATACTTAAGAGGCATTCTGCTAAAGTGTTGACGATTGATCTTGTGGGTGCATTTTTTGGTACTCCTATTGGGGTTTTAGATACTGAGGATATTAGAACATATATTCATGGGAAAATTGAAGAATTATCACCTTGTAGGTTATTTGTTCTATGGACAAATGAATTAGGAGAAGATGAATATACCCTAAAACCTGAGTACAAAATCCTAAGTGACATGAGATTGGGTGTCTGGCGAAAGTTTTCAAATTTTGAGAATCAAGAGAAGTACATAAAAATTATTGAAAGAATGAGAAGAATGAAGTTGTTTTCATTGATATCAACTAGTCAATTGGTTATCAACTGGTTGCTTTTGTCATTAATGTTATGGTTGCAGGTTATTAATTGTATATGTCAAGGATATTGAGAAAATTATATTGAAGGAAGATTGTTGGGGGTTCAGTAGTTGCTCCAGGTTTTGCTCCTATGTTTTTGTGGTTCAAATATGTTGATCATGATTGTTGGAAGTTGCCATATCCAAAAATTTTGTTGTTGATTCATTGTTTAGTGCAAGTTATGTTCACCAATTGTGAATTGTGGTTCTCTAAGGTTTTGGTTGAGGTCCGGGAGAAAGGTTGTTGGTACGGATTTCTCTTTGTTAAAGTATTATGACTTGTTGTTCGATATTTGTGTTTCTATGATTGTGATAAAGCTAATCTTCGTATCTGGAAGGTTTGTGCTTGATTTTTCTACGTGTTTTACACTAGTTTGGTTGACCTTGTGTTGAACACCATCTTTAGAGTTAATGAAGTATGTTAGATCTATTTGGGTCCTCAAGAAGTACATGTTTGGGTCTCCCTCATTCTAATTCCACCCTAGGATGTTTTGGCACCAACCTAATTTGAATTTAATGTTGGATGATTAACTTTGGATATGTTTAAAAGTTGAAAATGGTATAAATACAAGATGAATTAATGGCTAAGAAAATACAAGAGTGAAGAAGAGAGATAAGTGAAGAAAAAGAGTAAATAGATGTGAGATTGATCGTATTTAGTGAGTTTGTGTGATGCGAGTGTGGCATATCAGTGTGAAGCCTAAATACTGAGTTTTTGGATGTAGTGAGTAGAAGGTGTACTCTATCATTCATGCATGTCTTCGTGTGATTGTACTGAATTTCTCTGTTGTATTGAGATTGTCATATGTATGTAACATATCTCTTTTATCTTCTTTGTATCTTTGTGGTAGTGATCCCTTCTAGTTTTTAGCCCTGTTGAACAGTGAGTCCTATTCTGGACAATGAGTCCTTGTTTTGGAAATGAGCCTTTTTTCTCAGGCAATGAGCGTCTTGTAATAGGTTTTGATATTCTCTATAGTGTGATTTAATCCTCACAATATTTTTTCGCTCATTGGTTTTTCCACATAAATCTAGTGTTGTGTTTGCATAATGGTTTTCAATTTTTGCACTTGCACTTAATTTTTAATCGTCTAAGTGTTAAGGATTAGTTCTATTAATTGAATTAAAAGTTTAATTTTGTGAAAAGTGATTCACCCCCCTCTTAGTTTTCCTATTCAACAATTGGTATTAGAGCTTGGTTCCTTAGTGAAGAGCTTAACTACTTGAGGAAGGTCTAAGATGGCTAGCAAAATGGTTTATGATTATCCAAGGTTCGATGGAACTAATTATGCTATCTAGAAAATATTGATGGAAGAATATCTAGAGTATTGTGGATATGATGTGGAGAAAGCTTACAAGAATCCTTACACTCTTCTTGCTAATGGTTCAAGTACAACTAATGAGATCAAAGCACATGAAGAAAACAACAAGGTAAAGTACATTTTGAAGAATAGTCTGGTACATTCTGAGTTAATTAAGGTTCAGAATCCGAAGACTGCTAAGGAAGTTTGGGGTTCTTTGGAAAGGGCACATGAAGGTGATGAAAGAGTCAAAGAGGAAAAATTGCAAAATTTGGAAACACAGTTTGAGCTTCTACATATGTTTGAATATGAGAATGTTGTAGATTATGTACAGAGATTGGATGACATACTGGTCAAAATGCGAGGACTTGGCGCTACTGTGGATGAAACCAAGATTGTAAAGAAGATTCTTAGAAATTTCTATGATGCTTACAACAAGAAGGTGTGTGCTATTGAACAGAGTATAGATTATAAGACCTACACTAAAGATCTATTGTTGGGATTTCTAACATCTTATGAGATGAGGAAGCCGAATCTAAGGAATGGATGCAAATTAGAAACTACTTTTAAGGCTACAAAAGCTAAAGATCTAGATGAAGAAAATTTTGATGAAATAGAAGCTAACTTTGTAAGAAGGATGAGGAAAGTATCTAGAAAGTATGAAGATAAGTTGCCCTTTAAATTATTTAGTTGTGGAGAAATAGGTCATTATGCTACGAAGTCTCTAGAAAGAGATAAGAGGAATAAACAAAGATATGAGAAAGAAAAGAAAGGAAAGAAATTTAATAGAGCCTATTGTGTGAATGAGAATGCTATTATATTTGATGAGGATTCTAATTATGAGGATCCTAATGACAATGAATGCTTGTTCTTGGTGATAAAGGATGAACCTACTTTTGCTAATTCTAAAAAATAGGTGAAGGAAATCCCTCCAGAGAAGGAGAAAAATGAAGGAATTGTTATCTATTCCCTACATGCTAAACAAGAAAATAACTATTGGGTTATTGAAAATAGTTGTTCACATCACATGATTGGTGATAAAATTAATTTTGTTAAACTTGAAAAATATTATGGAGGATTGGTTATGTTTGGAGATGATACTGGTGCTAAAATTTGTGGGATAGGTTTAGTAAGCTTTGATGGAAATCATAATACTAATGATGTCTACTATGTTAAGGGTTTAAGGAATAATATTTTGAGTGTTGGATAGATGTGCAGTAAGGGATATGATCTTGTTTTTAAGGATGAGAAGTGTGAGATCCGGAAAGGTCTGGAAAACTAATTGTTGTTGGAAACAAATATGAAGGAAATATCTACCAACTTAAGGGTGTTGATGGATGATGCTTTATGACTCAGAATAATGACAGTTGGTTATGGCATCAGAGAATGTGTCACATGAATTTTGATAACCTGGAAAGAATTAGTGTTGTTCAAGATGTGAGAGATTTACCAAGGATTACAAAGCTTGTTAATGTTATTTGCAGGAATTGTTAGTTTGGAAAGCAAGCAAGAAGTCATTATAGATCAAAGAAATAGTCTACTACTAGACTATTGGATTTAATTCATATAGATATTTATGGTCCTACAAGAGTGAGAACTCTACAAGGTGAAAGGTACTTTATTCTTTTGATTGATGATTATTCTAGATATACATGGGTTACATTTCTTAGAGAGAAATCAGATGCATTAGATAGATTCAAGACATTCAAAGCTATGGTTGAAAATGAAGTAAATTTGAGGATAAAATGTTTAAGGTCTAACAGAGGTGGAGAATTCACCTCCCATGAGTTTAATATGTTTTGTGAAGTGCATGGAATAAAGAGATGGTTATCTGCTCCAAGAACCCCTCAGTAGAATGGAGTTGTTGAAACAAAAAATAGAATAGTTCAATAGGCTGCTAGATCGATGATTACTGAGGATAGTTTACTGGAATTTTACTAGAGAGAAACTATTCATATTGTTGCTTATGTATTCAATCATGTTCAAGCAAGAGAAAATAGTACAAAGACTCCCTATGAGCTATGGAATGGAAGAATTCCTACTATTAAGTATTTCAAGGTATTTGGAAGCGAATGTTATATCAGAAGAGATGAAGAAACCTTAGGAAAGTTTGATACAAGAAGTGATGAAGTGATTTTTCTTGGGTATTCTACTAAAAGTAAAGCATACAAATGTTTCAATAAAAGACTGAGAAAGATTGTAGAGCGTACTAATGTCAAGGTTGATGAAACTATGAAGAATTCAATTGGCATTGATGGATATATATTTGATGAACCTGATTGTGTAAGAATAGAAGAGATTGTGGGGAAAGTGCATGGATCTATGACAATTTTGGCTCTTAAGATGCCACTTTTTTTTAAATCAGAAAAATCTGATTTGCATGAGAAAATCAAGATAGTTACGCTCAAAATTTCTAGATGGAGCAAGAACAAGAGTTGAAGTGCTCTGAGTCTAGTTTCTAAGCTACTAATTCTTTTTGAAATTAATGAAGATTAAGGGTCTCAAAAAGGGGGGGGAAACAGGTCCTATATTTATCAATAAAAAATAGCATAGCACTTGAGGGCTCCCCCCTTTTTGATTAACTTTTTTTAGAATTTCAAAAATCCAAATGGTGAGAAATTAGCTAAAACCATGTTGTTTATCCTCATTCTTTCAATTAATTATTTTAATTAATATATAATATTTTATGAATTTTGAAATTGGAACATGCTGAAAAGCTGAAATTTGAGCATGCTCCCCCCTAAATTTTTTGAAAACTAATCAAAAATTAAATTTTTTTCATCATGTGTAGAATGGAGTCTATTTTTTAAAAATGTAATTTGTTTCACGTTCGATGAATGAGTAAAGATATATCCTAAAATTAGCACATGCTGGTTTTTGACCAAAAATAGAGGCATTTACAATAGAATGTATGGATCAAAACTTTAACTAAACCAAAACAAAAAAAGGAATTATATATTTAGATAGCTAAGAGAGAGGTTAACACCATCACGGTTTTTTATAAACTTGCATTGAAAGATGTGCAAACATGAGAGTGAGCATAGACAAAAATATGAGAAAATTTGGCAAATCCTATCAATTCACTCATCCAAAGCAAGTCATTTGGCGAGTGCCATTTTTTGGCGCTTGCCAAATGGCACATCGCATTTGGAAAGTGCCATATTTGGCGTGTGCCAAATATGATGTGCCATTTGGCAAGTGGAAAATTTGGCAGTCGCCAAATGACCTACTGTGAACAAAATCTTTCCTCTCTCTTTGGTTAACCACTTTGATAATGCTGAGAGTGCACA
>VDFB02270651.1:384273310-384300762 GCA_007258455.2 Sequoia sempervirens | reverse complement strand
TTCATTACAAATACCAAACCAAACTTACCTCTTGCATCTCTTCATCGTCGTGGTGCCATATTTGTGAAGAAAATCAAACTCAAGTTGATCAAATGTGAAGAAATCACCTCCTCAACAACGCGAGCGTGTAGTGCAGGGTTTTTGGCCGCGGGCAGAAATGAAAAACAGTGAAAAGCAAATGAAGAAATTGACTTTTTTGCTTTTAAAATCCAAACGCATTCGCTATAACGCCAACGCTGCTTGGTTTCATTTTTCACTTCAGGGCTGGCTACAAAGTGCTGCACTATCTTGGTGCACTTCTACCCAAACAATAATTTCTTTCTTTCTTTTATTGAGAATATAAGAACAAGATGCCATATCATATTACAATAAAGATTCCACTTCATTACAATAACTTCACAAGTTACAACAATACAAGAATACATACACTTACATACATAGCTCCAATGAGTTTTAAAACTAATAATTGTAAGATGGTCTAGGATCTTCCCTTTCAAATCTTGGTTCTTTTGTCTCATGTTGTGGAGGAGAAGTGTCATTCAAACACTTTTTTCCAACCATGAACTCATAATGCGGTCCCCCGCACATTTATCATTTGATAGATGGCTCTTCCCTTTGACGAAGAGAATAGTAGAGTAACCAATAATGACAACCAACTGAGCATAGTGTTGTGTTCTACATAACTAGAACTTGTAATTCCACAATCTTGAACTAGCATGCAATAATGGATCACGATGAACTAACAATGTAGTCTTGGTAGTCACACAACTAAGTGGAGTCTTGTACATTCACACTACTTTGATCAAAGAGTTCTCATTCAATACTTCAAATGAAATCATCTATCACATACACTACTCAAGGCCGATTTGACTTAAGGCTATCTTAAACTACACATAGGTATTGTCCTTCAATGGATAATCTATCACCTCAGACTAACCTACAACATACTAATCTACTTGTAATGAATCTATTTAACAAGTACACAAGCTCCCTCCCATGCTAGATTATCTATCCTAGGAGTAACACAAGATTTTCTAGTTAATTTAATAACTTAGCTGGGTGTACCTCAAGTGACTCTTGCATTTAATCAAGCCTATTATATAATAACTAATATAAACATCATTCTCCTATTATGGATATCTTACAAGCATAATATAGAAACATCCTAAAAAGCTTCAATTCCCTTTTTCAAAAGTCATTCATAAATACTTCTATTACATAAATAGAAAATACATTTCAAGCAACATAGAAAACACATAAAATCCATGTAAATAACAAGAAGAAGAAATCCCCATGCCTATTAATGTTTATCCCACTTAATGATGACTGTGCAACCTTCTCTAACAATGATTCAACTTTGAATCAACTTCCCAAAACAACTCCCTCTCTCTCTCTCTCTTGTTTATAGCACACTTCTCTCTAACAAATAAGATACCTCTTTCTCTCAAAATATCACTCTTTCCTCACTTATAAAACATATGTAAATCGTTGGTAATATCTGAGAAGAATAAACAACAAAAAGATGTATAAACTCTTGGTAAAATGTGTCTCTCAAGTGAAAATGGGAAAATGATAAAAGTAGTAGAAGTGAGAATACGGATAATGATCACACATGAATGCATTTCAAGTGAAATGGTGTGACTATTTATAGAGAAGCCAACATTCTGAAATCCTACAGTTAAGGCATGAAGAATGACACTAGTTTCATGCAATTTAGTGAATTAGCATAGAGGTGGAGATGATAAAAGCTTAGAATCAACATAAACCATCAACATATCAACTTTCTTATTGACACCATTTGAATTAGCACATGGAGAATTCAAATATTTCTCCAAAAATGACATCTACATGAAAATGCAATCAAAGATGGCATCAAAACTTGTTTACTAGACTAAGTTGGCGTGATTTCCAAATGAAGTGATTTAGTCGATGACATTTTTGCAATGTACATAGAATGAATTGACCAGTTTATAGGTTGAGTTGATTGAATCAATTATTATGTTGGACTAAGTCCACACATTTCTTATTTACTCTATCAACCAAGTCAAAGCTTGCAGATTTAAAACATATTGCTATTGTTATCTCCAAAATTGCACCCTTGCTAAGTTGCAGAACTTAGCACTTTGGAGAAACATTAGAACATTCCTAGGTTATGGGTTACCTAAACTTGGAATGGACCTCCAGAGATGGTTGGCTTACTCACCTAAACTACTTTAATGAATTGCAAAGGAAAAGGGTAAAAGGATGCATAAACTAAAAATTGAAAAACTTGAAAAAAGGTGATGCACCAAAACACTAACTAGGACTTGTAGAACAACTTACAAACATAGTTCAATCAAATGACAAAGCTTGGCTTACACAACTCAATTTCATATGTTTCTTGCAAAAGTGTTTCATAATAAGGCTTTAATGCCAAAATCTAAGGAGGAAAGATATTTTCACAACTAGAAGCATTTGCATTTTAACATAACTTATAACCTGCAACATACATATTTTTTTGCAAGAGGTACTAACAATGAGACAAAACTACAAGGAAATAGATAACTTCACAAGTAATATCATCAATCAAACACTTGCACATAGTAGAACATAAAAACTAAGAAAGCAAAATACTTAACTTCATTGATTTCCAAGGTATCCACTAGTATACATGTCAAAAGAGCTACAAAACACTGTCTTTTTCTCCAAGGACTCAAAAGAAGTCACAAAGTAGAAAAAATAACAAATAAGAACTAACTATACAAATGACTCAACAAGTGACTATATCCATTCAAATTTTCCTTTTAATGTTAAGGATCCATCTCTGTCTCACATGCATTATGTAGAAACAACTAGCTAACAAAGCCACTATCCACTCTACTTGCTACATACAACCCCTCTGATGGTTACATATCTTCAATACTGTAGACTTGTACTCTCTAGAAAACACTTTTGCATGGGAAATTTCCATTCTTTCATCCTTTACAAGTGACTTTCTTTTTCCATAGAATAGTCTCATAATAAACTTACAGATATGCTTTTTGTCTTATGGAAAGAATAAGAGATCTTATGAAATATGATCACTACAGCATATAGAAAACATGGGTATCCACATGATGTATTCTCATTTTCTTTGTATTCATTCTCTGCCATATTTGTTGCTACTGTTTGTTCATTTGAATTTCTGAAAAGTGTTGCCTATATTTCACCTACAGTTAAATCTGGCAAGATAATCATTTGTTAGATCTTCGAAAGGCCAATGGAGCATTTGGCCTAGGGAAAATTCATCAATCTGATACTAGGTCGCAGGGAACTTAATAAATAAGCCTGCTTGGTTTAGGTTCGGCATGAAAATCTTCTAAGTGTAAAGTCGCCAAGACCCTAGGAGTGTCACGGCGAGTGGGATTCACCTATAGGTCCCTATTGACAAAACATCGCCCAAAGTCTTGGTGACAAAAGGCTTTTAGTGCGGCGGAGGTTCTTTTCTTCAGAGAGAGCTCCTGCCAAATGCATCGGGTCTCGCCAACAGAGCAAAGCAGGATCTTTTTGGCATATGTGTGCGGGTTTTAGTAGGATGTCACACCAATCAGAGGGAGTCTCGTCGAAGTCATGTAGTGTCAGCAAAGCAAGCGAGCTTTGCCAAGGAGTCTCACCAAAGTCACAAAGTCTCCTTGACAAGAATGAGGGCCTTCGGAGTAACAAGGCATTCGCCAAGATGTCTCGGTAATAAGGTGGGGTCTCACCAACAACGAATGAGGGGTCAGCATAACATTTGGAGTTTGGGAGGACCTTTTCTCAACTAGCGGGAGTCAAGCCAAAAGAAGGAAGTCAACCGAGGATTCATATTTCAGTGAGATGTCTCACCGAAGCAGTGATGTCTTGCCAACGATGGCGAGGGATCTTGCCGAAGAATTTGGCCTTCGCCATAAGGTCTTGGCAACCCATGAGGGTCTCACCGAATCTGAGCTTAGCAATAGATACTAAGGCTTTGGTGAGACTTCTCACTGACGTAGGGATGTCTTACCGAAGGATGAAAACAAGCCTCGATATGTTTGCCTTCAGCAAAAGTCTCACCGACCACAAAGGCCTTCGCCGAGAACATTTGGCATCGGCATAGGGTCATGCCGAAGTGGAGATGTCTCCCTGACAAGATGAAGGCTCTCAGAAAAGGTAAATGAAGTTGCCATGATGTCCTCCCGACTTGATCATGTCTTGCTGAAAGGTAGCAACATCGGCTAAGCAAGCGAGCTTTGCTACAAGTCTAAGCGACCAGGGGTGGGTCTCGATGAAATGAAGTGAGCTTGGGCAGATAAAAGAGTTCACCGTAAGGTCATACCGAGGAACAGATGTCTCATCGACAAGCGGCATTGGTAAAGCAAGTAAGCTTCGCTGGGAGGTCTCAACGATGGAAGGAGTCTTGCCAAAGTAAAGCAAAATGATCCCTTGGTAAAGCAAGGTTTCTTCGACACAACCTCTTGCCGATATGAAGAGAGTCTCCTCAACATAAAGAGTTCGCCAGGAAGTCTGGCCGACAGGCCAAAGTCTTAGCGAAAGGGAGGTGGAGCTCGATAAGGTAAAATGCATTCGGGGAGACACTAATGGCCTCTTGCCAAAAGAAATAAGAGAGGGCTTGGCGTAGGATAAGGAATTCAGCAAAGCGTCTTGCCGAAGGATGAAGGTTACACTGACTGGACACTTCGGGGTAAGGAAAGGAGCTCGCTAAGAAGTCTTAGCGAGAATGGAATGTCTTGGTGATCATGAGGAGGGTTCGACAAGAGTCTTCCCGATAATAGGTGTCTCGCCTAAAGAGGGTTTCCGCCATTAGCATAAGATATGCCTTCAGCATATGGTCTCAGTGACCCAATGGGGTCTTGCCAATAGAGGAGGCCCTGGTATAACATTCTAAGTCAGAAAAAGGTTTCCTCGACTCGATGTCGTCTGGCTGACAGGAGATGAGCAGCTCAGTAGAAAGTGAGGACCTTAGTGTAAGGTATGGGCGATAAAGGAGGCTCATGCCGAAAGAAAGGACCCTTGCCAAAGCAAGGTGACTTCAGCATGATATCTTCCTGACTGGTGGGAGTCTCGGCAAAACGAAGTAAGCTCGAGTAGACAAAGGGATTCGGAAAAAGGTCTTAACGACCCATGGATGTCCTACTAACTCGATATTGGATCTCAACAAGGAATGCAGGGCTCGGTGCAGCAAAGTGTGTCGGGGTGACATCGATAGACTTTGGCCGATATGGTTTGTAGTATCAAGATTGAAGAGACTTCAGGAGGAGGCTATACAATCGGTATGATGTCTTACTGACGAAGGATGGTCTTGGCGACCATAGAGGAAACACGGTTTGAGTTTTGAAGCTCGATAAGAATCTCATCGATATATCCATGCTATGCCGATAGTTTCAGATGACATAATCTCATCGGTGAGACATTTTCAATGTCTCGTCGAGATGCGATTCTTTTCAAAAGAGCTTTGACCACCTGCTGAGCCCACGTGGAAAACATTCAACCAATCAGAGAGATCTGAAAGTAATTCGTGGAAATCTAAAGAATATCAACAGGATGAAAAGCAATGTCTATCTGTTGCAAACTCAGGGCATTCAAGATGCAGCCGAAGTAGCTCAAACAGGACATGATAGATCAAATAAATGAGGTAGCTACAAAATATAAGAGGGCTTCTATGAGGGTAACTCTTCACCGACACACACAATAGGGACACACAGGCTTCAACATTAATTTCATCCGAAAGATCTGAGGGTAGATTTTTTTCTAAACCCCAATATTCTATAGGCTAAGAGGGCTGACACATTTGATATATAAGGCTTTTTTGCCTTTTTGTAGTCAGTGAGAATTATGCATTCAAGGGAGTTAGTTTTTTATCAATCCTTTCTCAATTAATGTATGTTTTTGTAACTCAACTGGAATCCTCAATACAACACAGAGTTTACCTTGGAAGCTTATGTTCATATTTGTATTGAGTCTCATTTCTGTATCTTTCTTTCAAATATGCAAGTCTTTAACTGTGTTTTGTAATTCTAGACTTATGTCTTAAGGTTGTGAAATTGATCTTTCCTTCCCAAGATGTGTATGTAGTCCAAACTTGTCAGGACTAAAGCATTAAATTTGAAAGAAGTTGTTTTGACTATTTGAAGTAATAGGATTTAAGCTTTCAAGTGTATGTTCTTTCTGTGTCCACTTCAGGATTCCTCATTATTTCAGTGTATCACCTTAGATTTTGATCTTCATCTTATGTATTCCTTCTTCCTTTTTCCCCATAGTAATCAGTAGTTAGGTGACACCAAAGGGAGCTGACCTTCTCTAGAGGTTCACTCCAATTTCAGGTGACCCACAGCCTTGGAGTGATCCCATGTTGCTCTAGAAAGCTCAGTTTTACAACTTAGCACAAGGTGCATTTCTAGGTCACAACAGTTTTTGGCATGCTTGGTGGGATAGTGATTAGATTGAACCGCTGGTTTAGTATGCAACCAGTGAATTTCAGGGCTTTATAGAAGTCCTTTTGGCATACTTGGCGACTCCACAAAGAGGAAAGAGCTCCAGAAATCAACGCCTTCTTCAGTTTATAAAAAGAGTTTGAATGAGAAGCAACTCAGGGCCTTTTGAATACTTGTAGCTATCACCACCAAGAAGACAAGGTAGAGTAGAGGAAAGGTGAGGAACAACAATTTTCTATTCTAGAAGAACCCAGTCCACTCCTCCATCTGTAGGGTCTCATCTTGCTCCACCCACAAATCCACTTCAGACACTTCCAATGGTCGCCCTAAGGAATCAACCCTTTGTGGATTTCAATGGAGGGAGCCCCTTGAATTTGGCACAACACAATGACATTCCAATGGCAGCCTTAAAGAGTTTTCCAACCTTCACGGGAGAAGACCAAACTACTCCCATTGAACATCTAAGAGATGTGGCTTCGTTATGTAGAATTCACCACATAACACAGGAGGACGTTGCACTGAGATTGCTAGCTGCTTCACTGAAAGGAAGAGTTGTGCAGTAGTATAGGAGCCTACCAATAAGCTCAATTGCAACATGGGATGAGTTTGGAGATAAGTTACATAAGTAATTCCAAGACAGGTCTGACAACTTGTCTCTATTGGAGCAATTGATTACAATTAAGAGGGCTCCACAAGAGCAGATGAATGACTTCAACTTTAGATTTTAAAGAACTTGGGATAGAATCCCTGCAATGGTGAGGCCACCTCTAGAGTATGCATTCCTATAATTTTTGAGAGCTCTGAACAGTGACATAGCTGTCATGATACAGTCAATGGGAGGAGTGTCCTTGCCAAATGCCTTTGAGATAGCTATCAGAGCTGAAAATAGCTTAATTCAGGCTGTAAGCTTGCTCCCAAGCCACCAATGCCTATATTTCTAGAGGTTCATGCAAATATCCCTTTGTAGATACCTTCTTTTACACCCTTGCCATCTATTCTAGCTGCTCTTCTAGTTGTTGTAACACAAGAAAGCGTTGTTTCCAGTTCTCCAAATGAGTTACAGGAAATCAAAGGTCTATTGCAGTCTTTTGGTATCAAGCTTGTAAGCTTAGAGAAGTAGCAATCTTATAGTAGGCCTTATCAATAGAAAAATCCAGGACAACAATCCTATCAAGGTAATAGACAAGCTTACCGGGGCAATTACCAAGGCACAAGACAAAATGTGAACACAAGACCTTTTCAGGCCTATGCCCCAACCCCTGTTAGTGTAGCTAGAGACCTGGTCCCTATCCAAAACAATTTAGCAGTAGATTATGAGTGGTGCTATCCTTGCAACCAGCCCCACAGTCAGGCCACTTGCTCAAATGGATTCATCAATCAGGCATTGATGGTACATAATGCCTCAAGTTCACAGTAAAGTGCACTTAATGAGTCATCTCCACAACACCAAGATCAGTTTGCAAATGATGCTACTCTACTCAACTGGCAAGGTGAGGAGTTTTGTGGATTGAATGTGGACAATTCTCTTGTTGTAGCTAATACAAGAGAAAAGAAGAGAGCATTTGAGCTTGATCATGCAGTCAATAAAGGAAAGGCATCAGTTGTGGAACCATCTGCATCTCAATTGACTAATGGTTTGCAAGGAAATCAACAACTCCTAGTTAAAGAGCAGCCACGCTTGCAAGCTGATCACACTGGCATAAAGTTACATAATAAAGTAAACCAAGTTGTTCCTTTTAACATTCTTGATAGTATGAAAAAGAAAAATGTAATGATGCCTATGTGGGATTCATTAGTAATCCCTGGTCAAAAGGATATCCTATGTTCAGCCTTGTCAAAACTTAGGTTATCAGATAAGTCTGAATCCCCATTAGGTCAAGATAAGACTATTTTGACAAATAATGCTCAGAGAGATGATAAACAACCCATCAAAGAGGTAGGAAAAGAAGTCAAACCACCTCCCTTTTACGTGTCAGTAATTATTGGTGATAAGTTAGTCCATAACTGTATGGTAGACAGTGGAGCTAGTAGCTCTGTGATGCCAAAACAGATCGCTGACAAACTTGGACTAAAGTATCAACCTTTGGAAAAGGGAGTGATCCAGCTAGATGGAACTTCAGTTAATACACTGGCATTATTAAGAATTTAAGTCTTACCCTTCATGCTTGTCCTAACTTTTCAGTTGCCCAAGACATGTGCGTCATAGACCTTCCACCTTTCTTTTCCTTGTGCTTATCAAGAGACTTTACAACCAAGATAGGTGGTTATGTGTCAGCTGATTGGTCACATATGCTATTTAGAACAAGATATGGAACCAAGGTTACCATTAAGTCTGAAAGGTTGGCCAAAGATCACATTGAGCCATATAACCCAAGTCCCCTTAATGTTGTTCCTACTACTGCAGACACAAATTGTGTCATTCTTTCTGACAATGAACTAGCTGCTACTCAAGAACTCCAATCAGAAGCTATTCCTGATGTGTTGTTGCATGAATGGGCAGTTGAGAATGTATTGGACAATCCTGGTGACCTCATTCAAGATGCTGGTATAGGCAACTATGTCATTCTTGAGCTTGACACAGAGGTTCCAAACTTGGAGAGAGATGTAAATCAGTTGTTGCAACCGCTAAATGGACTTTGGGAAATGTTCTTTGATGGTTCCAAAAGTAAGAATGGGGCAGAAGGAGGTGTAATCTTGATTTCTCCACAAGGTGATAGGTACTACTCTGCATTCCGTTTTGCTTTCTCATGCTCCAATAACACTGCTGAGTATGAAGGCCTTGTTCAAAGTCTAGAGTGGGCAAGGAAGAGAGGGATAACCAACTTGAAAGTCTATGGGGACAACAAATTAGTTGTAAATCAAGTAAGGGGCCTGAATGTTGCTAAAAATGATGCACTAAAGTCTTATAGAAATAGAGTGTGGGACATGCTTCAGGATTTTGATGCCTTTAACTTAGTGTCTATTCCAAGAAATCAGAACAAACATGCTGATAGACTAGCATTTGTTGGAGCACAATTTGACATTCTTAAATGTGAAGGTTGTGGTTAGGCCATCGATTCCTGATAACAACATTCACTGGAAAGTCTTTGACAGTGATGAACATATCCTTTCTTTCTTGCTAGAAGATGATCAGTACTCCATGGTGAGTCAAGCAAAACTCAAGCAACAGTATGGTGATCAAGTCATATGGCTGAGGACAAATAAATTACCCAAAGGTCTTATTACTTTAGAGTCTATTTTTAGTACTGATGATCAGCTTAAAAGGGGTAAGGTTGGCTTGCAAATCAAAGAAGAACATTATGAAGAATTGGAGATTTTCAAAGGTAAACTTCTTAAGATAGGGAAAATTTGTTCAAATGAAGATAAACAAGCTTTTGTTGCCTTATGTCAAGAATTCTATGATGTCTTTGCTTGGGAATACTTAGATTTGAAAGGGTTTGACCCCCATATTGCCTAGCACACAATTGAGTTAGAACCTGATGCTAAGCCAGTAAGACAAAAACAAAGGCCCTTGAACCCTAAACTTGAGCCCCTCATGATTAAAGAATTGACTAAACTAGTTGAGGGGGTATTGTCTTTCCTATCAAGCATACTTCATGGGTTTCTAACCTTGTACTAGTCAGAAAGAAAAGTGGCAAAATAAGACTCTGTGTAGACTTTAGGGATCTTAACCGATCCTCTCTGAAAGACCACTACCCACTGCCCTCCATGGAACAAATCTTACAAGAAGTTGCTAGCTTTGAAATATTTTCCTTATTGGATGGTTTTTCAGGCTATAATCAGGTACTCGTTAAAGAGGAGGATCAATTCAAAACTACTTTTACAACTAAATGGGGTACCATGGCATACACAAGGATGCCTTTTGGTTTGTCCAATGCTGGTGCCACATTTCAGAGGGCCATGGACATGGCATTTCAAAATTTGATCAACAAGATTAAATACTGATTTACCTAGATGATATTATAGTATATTCCAAGAATGCTGATGAGCATGTATCACATCTTAGGCAAGTTTTTGAAAAATATAGAGAGTTTGGTATCTCTCTCAATCCAAAGAAGAGTATCTTTGCTATTCATGAGGGGAAACTATTAGGACACATAGTGTCAAAGCAAGGAATCACTATAGACCCTGAAAGAGTCAGAGCCATACTTGAGCTGCCGCTACCTAATCACAAGAAGGGTCTATAGAGCTTTCTCGACCAGATCAACTTTCTAAGAAGGTTCATCCCAGATGTTGCAAACCTGTTATAGCCTTTAACAACTATGTTAAAAAAGAATGCAGTTTTCAGTTGGACAAAGGATGCCAAGAATAGTTTTGAAAGGGTCAAGGAGGCCTTAGCAGCAGCTCCTACGCTGGTAAATCCCAATTTCTCTAAAGATTTTTATATGTATGCTTATGGTAGCACAAGTAATGTTTCTGCAATATTGGTTCAAAAAAATGAAGAGAATTTAGAACAACCAATAGATTTTTTTAGTCAAGGTTTGGTTGATTATGAACAAAAATACTCCTTTGTAGAGAGGCATGTTCTTGCTGTGATTCGAAGCCTGAAGAAATTCAAGCCTTTGATCTCTCATAATAAGGTTCATATTTTGGTTGCATACTCAAGTGTGAAAGAATTCCTGTTGAATAAAGATCTGAATGAAAAAAGAGCAGGGTGGATCACCAAGGCCATGGAGTATGATGTAGATATTAGGATCACCAAACTAGTTAGGGGTAAGGGTCTTTGTGAGCAGCTTGCTACAGGGCCAAGCAATGAAAATGAACTAGAAAGGGATGTTATCTTTGCTAATACAAATGAGTTTTAGAATGCTCAAGATGATGTACTAATAGGGACAACCAATTGGGTTCAAGATATGATCCAATTTTTACAAACTGCTGAATGCCCATTAGGATTAAACATAGCTAAAAGGAGATACTTCAGATTGCAGTCCATACCATATGTGCTAGTAAATAATGTTCTCTTCAAAAAGGATCTGAATGGTGTCCTATTAAGATGTATTCACAGTCACCAAGTTGAGAAGGTGCTTCATGAATTTCATGATGGAGCTGCAGGAGGCCACTTTGCTCCCAAAACTACTGCCTGGAAAATCATGAGAGTTGGTTACTACTGGCCTAGCTTGTTCAAAGATGCACATTCCTGGTCAAGAAGGTGTATCAAATGTGCTCTATTTTTAGGAAAGGAGAAACTACCAGCTATTCCCTTGCATCTAATTCAAGTGGAGCAGCCATTCATGAGATGGGGCATTGATTTTATTGGGCCAATAAATCCACCTTCCAGTGCTAGTCACAAGTGGGTACTTACAACCACTGATTACTTTTCAAGGTGGACAAAAGCGGTTGCATTGAAAGAAGCAAAAAAGTCTTCAGTTTTGAGCTTCTATGAAGATATAATCACCAGATTTGGAGTCCCTAACTCTATCATATTGGATAATGCCCTTGCATTCATGGGATTAAGACTGACTGATTTGGCTGTCAAACATGGAATTCATTTGAACACCTCCTCAAATTATTATCCTCAGGGTAATGGTTTAGCTGAAAGCAAAAATAAGAACCTCATCAGGATCATTAAAAGAACCATAGAGGATAATCAAAGGATCTGGTACAGTAGTTTAAAGAATGCACTTTGGGCAGACAGAGTGACCCCTAAGAGGTCTGTTGGTAATTCGCCATATATGTTGGTCTATGGCAAAGAGGCAAGACTGCCCCTATCTATGGAGCTTCCAGCTCTAGATATTGTTCATTAGTTGGAGATGCTTGAGGGACATGACCTAATGTCTGTAAGGTATGCAGAGCTCATGAAGCTCAAACAATCAAGGGATAGAGCAATGAAAACTTTGGAGTATCATCAACTCTAGACAAAGAAGACATTTGATAGAAGGGAAATAGCGAAGGTTTTCAGGGTGGGAGATCTTGTGCTGAAGTGGGACGTTCTCAAAAGCAGACCTGGCCATCACACTAAGTTTGATAACATGTGGACAGGTCCATTCATCATTAGGGATTGCAAAGAACATAATGCTTATCAGCTGGCTACAACAAAAGGGAAGGTGTCCCCTATCCTAGTCAATGGGATACACCTTAAGCCCTATTTCCAAGTTTGATGGAGTTTCTCTTTTGTATATATTAGTTAGGTTTCATGTTTTCAATAAGTGCTTTGCATTGTGGCTCGTTTGTTTTTTCTTTTCTCCTTTCCCTAGTGATTTTTAGCGTAGTGGACGTTTTCATTTCAGTTCCTCCTCGTATCATTTTGATAACCTGTGGCACTCCGTAAGACTCGGGTGAGTTGCAGTCATGTATAGGGTGCCCTGGGCACGTTTCAGAGGTTTCTCCCAATGACTCCATACCTAATGGACAAGTTGTAGCTACTGGTTCTCATGTTTACCAGGGAAACATCCCGCAAAGATCACCAAATTTATTGCCTATATTTCACCTACAGTTAAATATGGCAAGATAATCATTTGTTAGATCTTCAAAAGGCCAATGGAGCATTCGACCTAGGGAAAAGTCATCAATCTAATGCTAGGTCACAGGGAACTCAGTAAAGAACCTTGCCTGGTTCAGGTTCGGCATGAAAATATTCTAAGTGCAAAGTCGCCAAGCCCCCAGGAGTGTCACGGTGAGTGGGATTCACCTATAGGTCCCTATCGGCAAAACATCACCTAAAGTCCTGGCGACAAAAGCCTTCAGTTCGGTGGAGGTTCTTTTCTTCGAAGAGAGCTCCTGCCGAACACATCGGGTGTCGCCAACAGAGCAAAGCAGGATCTTTTCGGCATATGTGTGCAGGTTCGGTAGGATGTCACATTGATCAGAGGGAGTCTCACTGAAGTAATGTGGCATCGGCAAAGCAAGAGAGCTTTGCCAAGGAGTCTCGCCAAAGTCACAAAGTCTCCCTGACAAGAATGAGGGCCTTCGGCGTAACAAGGAATTCGCCGAGATGTCCCGGTGATAAGGTGGGGTCTCACTAACAACGGATGAGGGGTCGGCATAACATTTGGAGTTTGGGAGGACCTTTTCTCGACCAGCGGGAGTCAAGACAAAAGAAGGAAGTCAACCGAGGATTCATATTTCGATGAGATGTCTCATCAAAGTAGTGATGTCTCACCGAAAGTGGTGAGGGATCTCGTCAAAGGATTTGGCCTTCACCATAAGGTCTTGGCGACCCATGAGGGTCTCATCGACTTCGAGCTTAGCGATAGATACTAGGGCTTCGGTGAGGCTTCTCACTGACGCAGGGATGTCTTACCAAAGGATGAAAACAAGCCTTGATATGTTTGCCTTTGGCAGGAGTCTCACTAACCACAAAGGCCTTCGCCGAGAATGTTTGGCATCAGCGTAGGGTCATGCTAAAGTAGAGATGTCTCCCCGACAAGATGAAGGCTCTCAGAAAAGGTAAATGAAGTCACCATGAAGTCCTCCCAACTTGATCATGCCTCACCGAAAGGTAGCAGCGTCGGCTAAGCAAGTGAGCTTCGCTACAAGTCTCCGCAACCAAGGGTGGGTCTCAGCGAAATGAAGTGAGCTCAGGCAGATAAAAGAGTTCGCCGTAAGGTCATACCGAGGAATAGATGTCTCACCGACAAGCGGCATTGGTAAAGCAAGTAAGCTTCGCTAGGAGGTCTCGGCGATAGAAGGAGTCTTGCCGAAGTAAAACAAAATGATCCCTCGCCAAAGCAAGGTTTCTTCGACACAACCTCTTCCCAATATGAAGAGAGTCTCCCCGACATAAAGAGTTCACTAGGAAGTTTGGCTAACAAGCCAAAGTCTCAGTGAAAGGGAGGCGAAGCTCGATAAGGTAAAATGCATTTAGGGAGACAGTAATGGCCTTTTTCCAAAAGAAATAAGAGAGGGCTCGATGTAGGATAAGGAATTTGGCAAAGTATCTTGCCAAAGGATGAAGGTTACATCAACTGGGCACTTCGGGGTAAGGAAAGGAGCTCACTAAGAAGTCTTAGCGAGAATGGAATGTCTTGGCGATCATGAGGAGGGTTCAGCAGGAGTTTTCCTGATAATAGGTGTCTCGCCTAAAGAGGGTTTCCACCATTAACATAAGATGTGCCTTTGGCATATGGTCTCAGCGACCCAGTGGGGTCTTGCCGATAGAGGAGGCCCCGGTATAACATTCTAAGTCAGAAAAAGGTTTCCCCAACTCGATGTCATCTGGCCGATAGGAGATGAGCAGCTCGGCAGAAAGTGAGGACCTTAGTGTAAGGTATGGGTGATAAAGGAGGCTCATGCCAAACGAAAGGACACTCGCCAAAGCAAGGTGACTTTAGTATGATATCTTCCTCACCAGTGGGAGTCTCAGCGAAACGAAGTAAACTCGGGAAGACAAAGGGATTCGACAAAACATCTTAACAACCCATGGATTTCCTACCAACTCGATATTGGATCTCAACAAGGAATGCAGGGCTTGGTGGAGGAAAGTGCGTCGGGGTGACATCGACAGAATTTGGCCAATATGGTTTGTAGTATCAAGATTGAAGAGACTTCGGGAGGAGGCTATACACTCTGTATGATGTCTTACCAATGAGCGATGGTCTTGGCGACCACAGAGGCAACATCAGTTTGAGTTTTGAAGCTCGATAAGACTCTCATTGATATATCCATGCTATGCCGATAGTTTCAGATGACATAATCGCATCAGCGAGACATTTTCAGTTGCTCACCAAGATGCGATTCTTTTCAAAAAATCTTTGAACGCCTGCTGAGCCCGTGTGGAAAACATTCAACCAATTAGAGAGATCTGAAGGTAAACCGTGGCAGTCTAAAGAACATCAATAGGATGAAAAGCAACATCTATATGTTGCAAAATTAGGGCATTCAAGATGCAACCGAAGTAGCTCAAACAGGACACGACGGATCAAATAAATGAGGTAGCTACGAAATATCAGAGGGCTTCTATGAGGGTAACTCTTCACCGACACACACAACAGGGACACGCAGGCTTTAGCATTAATTTCATCCAAAAGATCTGAGGGTAGATCTTTTTCTAAACCTCGATATTCTGTAGGCCGAGAGGGCTGACACATTTGATATATAAGGCTTTTTTTCCTTTTTGTAGTCAATGGGAATTATGCATTCAAGGGAGTTAGTGTTTTATCAATCCTTTCTCAATTAATGTATGTTTTTGTAACTCAATTGGAATCCTCAATACAACACAGAGTTTACCTTGGAAGCTTGTGTTCATATTTGTATTGATTCTCATTTCTGTATTTTTCTTTCAAATATGCAAGTCTTTAACTGTGTTTTGTAATTCTGGACTTATGTCTTAAGGTTGTGAAATTGATCTTTCCTTCCCAAGATGTGTATGTAGTCCAAACCTGTCAGGACTAAAGCATTAAATTTGAAAGAAGTTGTTCTAAGTATTTGAAGCAATAGAATTTAAGCTTTCAAGTGTATGTTCTTTCTGTGTCTGCTTCAGGATTCCTCATTATTTCGATGTATCACCTTAGATTTTAATCTTCATCTTATGTATTCCTTCTTCCTTTTTCCCCACAGTAATCAGTAGTTAGGTGATACCAAAGGAAGCTAGCCTTCTCTAGAGGTTCACTCCAATTTCAGGTGACCCACAGCCTTGGAGTGATCCCATGTTGCTCTAGAAGGCTCAGTTTTACAACTTAGCACAGGGTGCATTTTTAGGTGACAACAAAAACATAAAACAAAAATTACTTTTGTGCAAAATACAAAAGGTGACTATTCCAAGTAATACTGTAACTTGTCTCCATCTCAACAGGACATGATGCCATTACACTTCAAAATGCCTCATCTTTGTATTCATTGTAATAGTAACAATGTATATTGACATTGGAAATGAAACCATTTGAATAGCCCTGATGATTCCCATTATTGCTTAAGTGGTATCCATGACAATCCTTTAAGCATCCTATTGTATCAATGTTACTATCTTTTACCTTGCACTCATGAATCTTCTCCTCTTATAGATTGATGACTATCTTTTCAATGCAATGCTACTATGTTGAGTGCTACCTCTATATACAAGAGCTCACTATCACTTGTAGGTGGCCTTCCACTATGGCATGATGCCCAAATTTTTTCCCTTTTCTAATATGACTATCTATGTGATTAGCCTTGAAATTGCTCCTTTACGAATATTCAAGAGGTTTAAATGTGACTTGCACTCATGATCCTGTTCCTCTTTTAATTGAGTTCTATTTTAGCAAGAATTTATCATTTGTGATAGCGACATTCATCAATTCACTGTCATAGGTGATAGATACCTGTTAAAATTGATAAACATGATGTTTTATTTCATTCTCACCCCCCTTTAAAATAGAGGACAACATGCAGGGCTTAACCCTTGTGGGAGCCCATTTAATCCACATGCTATGATCTCAATTGAAAAAAAATCAACAATGAAAGATTTCACCTATACCTAAATAGTGAACAAACATGTTAGATAAGACAAAGCATATGATAGATGTTTATGATAACCTTCTATTTTCCTAGACATTTGTGATATGCAAACTATTTCAATGCTTAACGAGAATAGCCTATATGTTTGTAGATGTTGCATATGTAAAGATTATGGATCTTGAGTTCTAACGCATTCTCTATCACTCATGTAGGCAATCTTGGAGCAACAAGAAAGCAAATTCTAGAGGATGGACAAGTAGGTTGGGTTGGACAAAGATACAACTACTCAGCTTGGGATTCGTCATTCAGGCAATGATAAATCCCTTCTCTTTCCATATGCATTCTTTACTTTCTATATCTTCAAATGCATAGTTTATTTCTTTTACTCTATTGAAATATTAGTCCCATGGCTTGTGTGGGACAATATACATTTATGATTATCAATAAAGACAACTTTTATGTAACAATTGTTCCCTTTCTTCTTTGTTGTATACATTTGCATAATGTAATGCAGTCTTTTTGATAATTTCTTTTATGCATATGGATATAACATAGTAGACTTGAATGTATACCTTTTATCTTTTAATTGCAAACACAGTCTTGTCTCTACCTGATTGAGCTAGAAGTAAAATTAGGTAACAACTATGTTTTCCAAATACGTGTCTTTGTTGGTGATACACAACTCATATACACAACTGTGTATATTTCCATATCAACTTCCAATTCGATGTTTAATCATCGACTCATATGTGCCATGGTTATTTAACATCAAAAGTGACCTTAATAAATTGACTTTTTTTTAATTTGTAAATGTTTATTTTATTGATATTAAAAAAAAAGCATATACAAAGCGTCCTATAGGAATAACCGTCTACAAAATCCCCCAACCTCCAAACCATAACTATCCATCAATCATCCAAGCACCCTATTTTGTCAGCTACCAAGCAAAAACAAGACACCATCTTGCCCATTCATAGAGAATCACTCAAAAAAATGTGATCATTCACCACCCCGCTGAGACACAAAACATCACACATATATGTGACAATTACAAAAATACAGACATAGACACCAAACATTTTAATCAACCCAAATTACCCCATCCGCTATCAAAAAATCCCTAAATAGGCATCTCCAGTCCTTGCCACCTAAAGGCTCTAGATACAGGAAATTCTTTAGAAATATTAGGCCACATCTAATTCTCGCACGATGTTGCAACAATTCTTCACCCTTCAGATCAAGTATGAATAGATAAAACCTGACCTGCTCACCTGGAATCAACACACAGTGCAAGTCACAGGGCTGAGGTACTCCTATGCTAGGTTCTACAATTATTATCACATCCATGGGTCCCTCCAGCAAGTTATCCTAGATGACCTTCTGTGCTATCACCATCACCATAGCACAAGATTCGCCCAGGTCCAAAAGTGAAGCCAAGAGCCGAGCCATTATGTTTGCATTTGTTTGCCATCTTTTAGTTGTGCTCACAAACTCCTTGCCAAGCAACACCTCCACCGTACCCAACACCAGGTCATCCCAAAATTTTAATCACTGATTCCAACCTCCCATGGTGAGTTCTGCCATAAAAATCCCAGAGCTTTCGACTTGATGGGAAACTAATCGAGGTTTCTATCGCTATGCAAAAGATGAGTGAGAAGAACACTCATTACAACTTGCCTTAAATGCCTGCCTTGGCCAACCCCTCAAATTGGATACCGAGAGACATTCCATCCTCCTCTGCATGGACAACCAATACACAACAACCACCCATCTTATCATATTTGATGAACGTTGCCACCCCAATCTCCTTCCTACATGCCTGCCAACCTATGTCATCCCATTACCTCCACATGACACCAATGCCGAACCTCCCTCTTGGCAATTGTGAATTAATAAATTGACTTCTTATTAAATAATAATTAGTCGAATTTTCATTAATTAATATGTTAAATATATATTATTTTTATATATATTGTATATACTATAAGTGTATATGCCTCTATGTTCACATATATATAGGTATATCATATCAATGCATCTGTATAAGCATGTCCATTTGCCAACGTACACTTGTATTGATATGCATATACATATGGATACATGTATATACTATATGCTCACATTCGATTCACTTACAACCATTTATGTTACCATCATATTGATAAGTGTGTATGTGTGGTATATCTATACATATGCATATACGTGTTGCTAGATCCCATTGACACATGTGCATACATATAAACATACTTCCACCTACATCCGACTTTCCCATATGATCGAAATAACACAAGAAAGATCTCTAAAACTTAAATAGATAAACATCACCTGTAAATGCATGCATAAGTAAACAAGACTCCTAATGCAAACATACAAGCTATGGATGACTTACCTATAACCCACAAACTGAATCAATTTAATCACTTTAATGTGGTGTGTGTATGCTCAGATATTTTACTTTTACTATTTACCCGACCAAGATCTTCTCTCGAGTGATACTTCCCTTTGCCTGGAGGAATGAAACACATAACTGCATCCACTAACACATTCCTATGACAATCAATTGTTCATAACATATGTAGAATTTATAAGCATTTCCACAGTAAGAATAATAATAATTCAATAACCACCAATTCACATTTATGCAATATTTCACCATGAATAACATCAACTAAGATAACATCAAATGAAACAACATCAAATGAGATAACATTCATATTGATAACAAGGTACAAGCACAATTTATTCATCTCTAGAATTCACATTACATTCATAAATACTCTATGTAGTAGTAGAAAATAGTAACTTCACAATTGGGATGTGACATACTTCCCCCCTTGTGAATCATCATCCCCGATGATCTATAGCCTTTTAACATACAGTTAAAGTCAAATAAAGTTCTACTTACTATTCTCAAAATATGTAAGTTTTATAAAACATTCATCCTATGTAGCAACCTTGTCCTCCCTGGACCTCGCTTTGAGTGCCCTCACTATCGCATAGGGAAATATCATATTCTTTACACATACTTACTCTCCTAAAGAGCTTTATTACATATACACATTCTAGATACAATAGTAACTATACATAACACCTAAAACATAGCGATCAAAAATCAATGGGCCATGAATTTATCCTTAGTATAATCCACATAGAAAAGGAATAGAGATGTATTGCACACTACATCGTGGGTCATATCCTTCCCCTTTTGTATTTACACTTTTAGAACAATCATAAATTGAGTCCGTCTGTCACTTACATATCCATTTTCCTTACCATAAAGTATTGTTATAGATTACTTATCCATCTCGAGCATTACATTGCTCTTGGACACTTGTAAAATTCTAACACTGCTTCATACTTTATGCTTTGTATTGCCAAAGTTTCATTGATCTCTTTGATCTATTACTCTTTTTTGACATTCTATCAAGTCTATGGTTTTACCCTATTTCTAAGCCTATTTCAGCTTAATAGAGTTTCCAACGTTTCCTTCTACATAATGGTCCAAACTTCAATGTTAGAATTTTATAAATCATTCAAGATTTAATCTACCATTTTTGCTTATTTGACTATAATAATATATTGCACATTCACTCAACTGAATGTTTCATAGTATGATCATGGTTTACACAACCATATCATTATTTGCTTGTTCAAAACTGAGATAACCTTCTTAGGAATACTAAGAAACTACTTCCCACAATGTATTATTTAGGACCAAAATCCTATAAGTCAAGTTTCCAAATAGTGTTGGTTACTTTGATGAGTTTGTCCACTAGAACATTATGTTAGTTTTACTATCATAGACAGATTGATTTGTCTTATGTTCTATTATTTTCCCTATGGAATCTCAAGAGAGTACATATGTCCTACCCATGATGACGTATGGTCTTCATTTCCTGGCATACTAGACAATAACTTGCTACATACTCTGCAACTTCTTACTCTATCTTTTCTCATATTATAGTGATTTCTCATCCAAAAATTCCCTTTGTTATTTCGATGTCCTAACTCTAACATTAATCTCCTTGTTTCATTCCTAAATCTTCCAAAATTTTGGGTACATAGGCTCTTTTATATCCAATAATAGTTTATTCTATGACTAAGTGAAAACCTATTTTGTGATCTCACGCCTCCTTTAGTTCCTAAATAATAATGGTTAGGAGTTTTACGGAGATAAATCCCATTTATCTAAGGACATCCAAAAGTTGGATTTCTTCTGTCTTCGAATTATTTTCAAAGGTGTAATCCATATTTCAACTCAATCAAATTTTCCCAATGTAATTTGGTACTAATTTTGAGCATTAATCCTTGTTCAATCATGTTGATCCCTAGAAGATATCAAATTTAATTGCATACCTAATTATCAAGCATGAACATTTCTTGTTAGCTCCATGAATTCTCTTAACCATATAGGAGAGTCCCAACTTTAGTATTTCCTTTTTTAGCACAAGTATCAACCTCAGTTTTCTACTTAGTAAAATTTCCAATGTTTCATGCTAAATGAAAATTCTATGATGTCATGACATAAAAATAGATGCTTCACTTTGAGAGTGTATCCCTTTAATATAAGAGCCACTCAAAGTAGAGTCTTGTCAACGATATGGCTTCCTTTCAAGAGTATAAAGTAGTTAACCAAGTAGCTACTTTAACTCACAAGGTATCCCACCTATGTTTCCAATCATATAGAATTTTCATAAGCTCAATTAATTTATACATCCACATAGGCAAATCTCAATCTCAATATTTCCTTCCAATTCATAGGATAAAGTCCTCAATTGATGACTAGTCCAATATTATAGGTTACTCTACCCATATATGTTCCAATCAAGGCTAAATGTACAACTCAACCAAGTAAGTTATTCCCAACTTAAAGGTGTTAATGAGTAGTCTAGTACATATTCCAACCCAATAGGTAAAACTTAACCTAATGTTCCTCTCTTTAATCAAATGAACTTCTCGTCCCAATTAGGTTATTCAAAACCCAGGGTTTCATTCAAGAGTAAGGTAGGGATCAAGTAATCATTCTTATTAAGATATTTTTTATGTGGTTCACATAACGTCACATCCTACCTTATCTTTTATTCCATCTTTATGGCTTATAGCTAAACATTATCATCCTTAGGTCTCTTAGCATAGTAAGCTATAGTGTCAAGTCACTTTTATGACATGGATATATTTCATAATATGTAGTATTACTACTTATATATAGAAATAAAATCATTATCTAAATTCACCATATAAGGTATATAGAAGCATAGAGACACTTTCTTCCAATCGTGAGTAATCTAGATTTTCCCTTGCAAATCCCATAGGCAATGATCTTCCCTATCATGATCAAATTATCTGCCTATTCTTTTCTAGGAATTGATGTTAATATTATTTGATCTTTCAATTAGAGAAATATAAGGTATGGTATGATAATAGGTCATAGTCCTTAACCTTTCGATTTAAATCTTTCTCCAAAAATCCCAATACCTTTTCCTTATGGTCATAAGATGTATGATTTAATTGATATCATGACTTGCAAATAAGTCATTAGTTCTTCCAAATTGGGAACATACTTACATTTTTTGTTGGGTGGGGTACTTAATCTGAGTCAATTCTCTCTCTTTCTTCCCCCCTTAGTGTTTCCACAACTTCCGATCTATTCAAAGTTGAATTTCCTAGCAATACTTGCTTCATTGAAAAGATTTGCCATTCCTTGTTGTTGGCTTTCCATTGCCATTTTCCTTGCCTTATGGCATAATTTGAATATACTTTTTCCCTAGGATAGATTCATTGTTGTTTTCCAACATTTGAATCATCCAATAGGAGATCTAATAAATAATAAACAACTTAAGAGACACACTATTATTCCCACTCTCTTTCCAATATCCTTTTTGGTGGAGGGATATCCATTCTCACAAGCCTCTTTTGTTGATATACCTTTCAACTTAGAGCATTTTTCCCTTACACTTTCTATTGATTTGACACATAGTGACAAACTGTATTCCATTTCCTTTTGGAACTTCTAAATATATGTTGGTTTTTGCAGAAATTTTAGTGAGTTCATCTTATAACTCCAACCTATCTATGTACTATCCAAACCTTTGTCAAGCTAAACTATTTTACCTTTACAGGTTTCTTTCCTCTATTCACCTTTTTAAGTGACTTTATTCCAATGCTTGGAATCCTATTCTCTCATAACCTTTAGAGATACCAAAGTTGTTTGGTCTCAAAACTCCAATAATCTCATCGATTTTGGCTGGTGGAACTTTTCCCACACCATTGATCACTATGTTTATGACCATTCTAGTCTTTTTCTCTTATCTTAAGTACTAACTCTTTTCTTGCAAGATCCTATCTTTACACAAGAATTAGATTTATGTCAAGAGTTCTACAACCCTTGTGGATACCTCCTTCCTTGACTTTCTACTTCATTCTAATTTATGCTAACATTGCATACACATAGATTCGTAGGTGTTTTCACTAATTCTAATTTTTTTTGACTATTTACAATTGTAGGTTGCTAAAATTAAGGGGTTATCTCATTTCTTCTCATTTTCTTAGAGTCATATAACTATTTCATAGGATAAAGGTATATATTGGTTATTCTTCCCAACCTTCCTACATAACCCGATTGCATAATCTTTGTCAATGGCAGGTAATATCATAATTTGTTGGTTTAGGAGTTCCTAACTCTAGGGATGACTCTAATTTTTCACTTGGTAGCCCTAAACCACATGTAACGTGCCAACCCTTCAATGTAGTAAACATCTATAATTTTTCACCATACGAGTAAATAAACTAAGTAATAAGTCATTGTGATAAAAATTTTCTTTCTTTTATTAAGAATATATGAACAAGATGCCATATCAGTTTAATCACTCTAATGTGGTGTGTGTATGCTCAGATGGTTTACTTTTGCAGGTTACCTAACCAATATATTCTCCTAATTGATACTTCCCTTTTCTGGAAATTGAACACATGCCATCCACTAACATGCCTACGCCAGTCAATTGTTCATAAAATATGTAGTATTTATAAGCATTTCCAAAGTTAGAATAATAATAATTCAATAACCACCTATTCACATTTATGTAGTATTTCACCATGAATAACATCAATTGAGATAGCATCATATGAAACAAAATCAAATGAGATAACATTCATATTGATAACACGGTACAGGCACAATTTATTCATCCCATAATTCACATTACATTCATAATTACCCTATGTAGTAGTAGTAAATAGAAACTTCACAATTGGGATGTAACAACTAGTTTGATTCATGTTCAAATTATTAATGGTTTAGTTTCTATAGGTGTAAGAAATCGAAGATTTGGTGAAAAATCCTGATTTCAATGTCAAGTTTGGCCAAAAAGTGTAACCATTATTGTGGGATCACCCAGCCTACATGATGGAAAATGTGCATGAAAATGAAATTATAAATGGTTTTTGGTAGCATACATACTTTCCTCGATATCTAAATTAAATTAGGTTCTTATTTCCTTGCTATTAGCCATCCTTTTCCCTTGATCAACTCATTATTTAGAGCTAGACATTGTTATGATTTTAATTTGGTATTGTGGTTTTCAATAAGCAATGAAGACCATTTATCAAAGATATTTAAAAAAGCCTAAATGGATATTAAATTTACATAGCACAATAAATACTTTCTTAATAATTGGAAATTGATAGAGAAAGTAAAAATAAATGTTTTAAAAGGTAAATGAAAACAATATGAGAATTGAATACAAGATAATTGAAATTATAGAAGTAATTCTCACAAAGATAATGACAATGACTCTAATAGTGTAGAATTAATAAAGTTGCACCCAAATAACTACAAAGGGTTGTTCCAACTGATATTGAAGAAGCTTAATGCCTATACTTGTGGCTTTAGATAGGGATGAATAGTATAAAAATGACACAAATACAAGGGTGGTGTAGGAAATATGATTGTATTTGAAAAGGATTTTATCACTTTGATGTTAATTATGTATATTTATTGTAAATGCAATATTTTTTTCATTACATCATAGCCATAATTGAAGCTCATTTCTCATACTAGAGATGATGGCCTTCATTTTATTAGATGTTCTAACCCATACTATTTGATGAGATTCAAAAAATGGAGTGCCACTATGATCTTGAGAATATTTTTACTACCCTTTTTTTCTTCAACAACATTCTAGATGCATAAGAAGATTAATAAAAGTGACTCTTGTATGTCAACATATAGTAAAATATAGTTTGGTATTGAGTATAAACAAAAACACAATGGATAAAACATAATAAAAATATGTGAGGCCCACTATCTGATGAACCTAAGATTGGTTTGACTTCATTTGACTTGATACTTTATGATACTTCGTATGATTATTGACAATTTATATATTTGGCTTAGTATTAGATCTTGATTCTATTTGTATTGCATGTGTAGAGTAGTTAAATATGATTTTTTAATTCTATACACTTAAAGGTAAAAATTGAGAATGTTATGATAGGATAATTGCAATGAAATGATAACCTATAATAATTGATAGTCTAATTAGATTAAGTGATGTTTGTAATTGTCTTATGAAATTGCATTACAATAATGAGATAGATATAAATCTTGATAATTAGGTTTGATTGGATAAGAGATAAATTGCATAATTATGATGTTGCATTTACTTGATTATGGGAATTGTAAGTGAATGGGTAAATGTGTGTTTCAATTCAGTTGTTTCAACTATATATTCTATTTGAACAAATTATGGGTAAATCAAATGTTTAGGTTTAGTTTCCATGAGCCATAGAAATTGGAGATCTCTTGGGAACCCAATGTGATCAAATATGAAAACAAGACCATAGTCTATTTAGAGGGACTATAGTCTCATTTTTTATTTTTTATGTATTTTATTTGTAGTGTAGTGATTTTTATTAATGTCATGTGACCACTAGGTTGTGTGTTAGCAACTTATGGGGAAAATTTCGGATGCATTAATTTACGGGTTTTTGAGGGTCTTAAAAAACTTTATTTTAAGTGTTTTTATAATTTTTAATACCCTAGGTTGAATACATATGGGTTAGGTGTTTTTTTAAGCTTCATTTTAGACTCGGGTCAAGATATAACCCTTCTAAAATTATAGTCATTTCAAGTAATGATGAATTTGAAGAGAGGAGGCTTGGAAAAGTGACTTGTCACTTTCTAACTCTACTCTCTAAATTTTCATTAATGAATTTGTGTAAAGAAACAAAGCTCTCACATGTGTGAGCCACCTTGTAAGATTTTAGTGGGTAGAGTATACAAGCATACTCCCCATCTCCCAAAGTCTCACACAATGTGATCACCTATGGAGAAATGTTCTTGAGGGAGGAATGATAGAGTGACAAGTGTCACTCCCTCAATCAATGAATTTAAATTGGGGATTATTATTTATCTCCCATTAGAGAATGAGGAGAGGGTTCTCTATTTGGAGTATTTTCACTTGTTCATGTTGTGGAGCTCTTTTTCTCTTGGTTTTGGGAAAGAATTTGAAGAAGTTGGAGTTAAACTTGCCCTCGATTCAATCTCACCATTTTTGGAATCTTGAGAAGGTAAGTTTTCTTTGCTTTTGTTTCTTATTCTTAAAATATGTGTGTTTTGAAATTTAGTATTGATTTGTGTATTAATGTGCTAAGTGTTGTAATGGGTATAGGGTTGTGAAGGACAAGCTCATCCTTATGGGAAGATAATCCTTAGTGCATTGGGTGAGAGGGGTAGGACCCTCTTTGGGAGGAATTTTTATTCCTTAGAGGAGAGGATTTTAGGGTATGAGAGCCTATATGATATTGTGGCTTTATGATATTTTTTGGAAGAGAAATTTGGAAGTTAAAATGTTTTTAAGGTTAAAATGGTTATTGAGAAGTATCGCGTGTCTTCCCATTTGGAAAGTAGTCCACTCTCTCTCCCTTAGTGAATCTCATATGGGATTTTATGCATGTATAAGTATTTGGTGTAGGGTTTTCATATGCTTTTCACTTTGGAGTTGGGTGATTGTTCTTGCAAGGGTATGTGAGCACTTGTGTGTAAACCAATTTTTATGGAGGTCACCTAGCTTGTGGTGGCCTATGTGTAGGTAAACATATAGGAGGTGAGCATCCCATGACCATTAGAGAGATTTTTTGGTTATGTGTAGGTGGGGAGAACTTTAGAGAGCAAGATAAATGGTGAAAAATGAGTCTTTTGTTTCCTTCTTGTAACAAGTTAGGGAAAATGTGTAGTGGAAGACCTTTAAGAGGTCCTTGTAATTTAATGGTTTTAAGATATTCATTGTGAAAAATGTGGAGCCAACTTTAATATATAATTAACTTGGTGCCATTGGGTGTACACATAACTTAGAGGACATGACTATCCCTAATGAAACAATTCATCATTCACAAAAGGGTTGCATTAAATCATCAACTAAGGAGTCATAGAACTTTAGATAGTGCTAGAAAAGTATATGCATTCATATATTCTAGAGACCCTACATCAATGGTGTATAGGAGAATAAACATATGCAAATACAGTAAAATCTTGAAATCAAAATAAATTGCTAATTCACAAAACAGAGTAAAAGAACATAAACTGCTACCTTATGCTATAGGTACCTAATGCTTAAGACTATAATTGTTAACCATTTAAACCGCAATATCCTA
>VDFB02270651.1:384235399-384273210 GCA_007258455.2 Sequoia sempervirens | reverse complement strand
TATTTGAGTAGAAGTAACCAATGAAATAGAGAGACCTCCAATTAAATGTGAATGCTCAATGAAACCTCCATTCCAAGACTGCATGAACCCCCGTGTCTGCTTGTCTTCCATCTTGGCCATTTCAACTAGAGGCACAATGGGAAGATGGTTGAAATTCTCCGGTCTTCAGAAACCGACGACGACTCCAGCTTAAATTTAATTAATTTAGACTTTAAATCTTACTTTTATTTTTATATTAAGATCGATGGAATAAGAATCATAACTACTATGGTTTATTTAATATTTATAACCTTTGCAAATATATATATATTCCAAGAATTTGTTCACTCAACTTTCAAGAGGAGATTATTAATAAATATTTAAATTAACATATTTTGCAACAATTATATTCAATTACTTATGGCCAAGGTTATGACTTTGATAAAACCATCTTACATTGACTCAAGGTTTGATGATAAAATTGATCCTTTGTTAACCATGACCTCTCCTTGATGATATTTCCCTTTCCCCTCGAGTGTTGATGATTTTGCAACCACTTGACAAAAAGACTAGGATTAGACCATTCACACGATATAAATATGTGTTTAAATATAATCTCATCATCATATGCATTTTGGCATATAAAAGAAAATCATTCACATTTATATTTACAACATATAAAGCAATTATTTTATCCTCAATTTCACATTCACATGAAAAGTGGTTACTTGTAACTAACATTGCATTTGTAATTTTTATTGACATAATTTTATTCACAACATAAGAGATGTAACACCTTAACTGTAGTATACCATATGGAGTTTAATGAAGCAATCAGCGACAAAAGAAATCAACAAACCACATTAAAACATCACATAGAAATTGAATGTGGAGAAACCCTTGCAGGAGAAAACTCCACCAGGAAGAGAGGCCAATTATGTATTATCTTCATCTACAAGATTACAATACTAACTCACTTCCTTTATCCTTCCTTTGTCTTCAATTTGATAGCTCCTATGAACCTATGAAAATTCAATATATCTTATTAAACCTTCATCCGAAGGCTCCAACCTATAGAGTTTCCCACAACAAGAGGAGCACTAAAAGCCCACTTGCAAAAACCAAACGCCCTATCCCTTGGATTCTCCGTTGAAAGCATAAGAGTCATCAAACATGGTGCCCAAAATGACTTGCCCTCCAAAACAAAGAGTCACCTTCATGAACACCAATGGTCACTCCTTTCCAAGTGCCCCACTTGAGGAGTTAATTAATACTAGGTACAAATAATTATTTTTTGTTGTCAATGAACCCCTTCGTCCCTTATGAATGCAATAGGTGGAAAATTACAATAATAACACCCTAGGCACCTATACATACCTTGATAAGGATGTTGGAAAAATAAATGACATAGGATAAATAAGGTTGATGGCACCTTAATCCTAATATTTTCTCATTTGATAGCATACATTGTAAATACATCCAAAGGAACATAAATTGTAATTAAGTACAAGAAATGAGACCCATGGCCTCTTTGCACCAAGAGATTTTTTTTGTGCTTAAGAGAATTTGCAACATTTTTTCAAGTGTTAACCTTCCTCAACATACTTGTTCATTTGCAATCATTTCTCAAACAAAGTAATACGGAACATTTGCATGCTTCATCCAAGCATGGAACTATTAAAGGAATTCTATTGGTTTATAGGATTGCATATTAAACCTATACAAAATAGTATTCATGTATACTCTGAGACAGCTTTCTATGCTCACAATTCTATCCTTCCTTTGAGAAAATGAACAAGATCCTAGGTGTCACACAAGTTTTAGGTCATTATCTCTTTTTGCATGGCTTGTTGCCAAGACTCATTATCATCTAAAAGAATAGCTTCTATGTAGGATCTAGGCTCATCATCCATACTTAACAAAACAAATACATAACAAAAATCTTGTGGACTATACTTGACAATTGGATTCCATTGTCTTGTGGGTCTTCTCAAAGGAGTACATGATTCTTCCTCCTATTCTTTTGCATGCACAACTTCTTCCGGGTCTTCTTGCTTAGAACTCTCACTTGAACCCTCTTCTTCTTCTCCATCCTACAATCCATTATTCTACTTTTCCACGTGTACATCTTCTTGCTTTAATTCAAAATGCATTGTCTTTTTCTCTTATTTTTCTTTTGGCTGTTCAAGAATGGAAATAGCTTTAAACTCCTTGAAAATCGCATCTCCAAAATAGACAACTTTCAAGGTTAGAGGATTCCAAAGCTTATAACTCTTTAACATTCTCACCATATCTAATGAATATGCATTTCTACGTTTTTGGATCTACTTTAGATCATTTTTCTTTAGGCACATGAACAACAGCCTCGTAGCCAAAAACATTTAAATGTGAGACTAGAAGGTTTCTTACTTATCCATACTCCATAAGGTGTCGAATCAAGAGCTTTACAAGCAAATATGTTCATCAAGTAACAAGCAGTATTCACAACTTCTGCCCAAAAGTATCTATCCAATTGTGCACCACTTAAACATACTTTTGGCTCTTTCTATCAAGGTTCAGTTCATCCTTTCTGCCACTCCATTCTCTTGGGGTGTGTATGGAGTAATCTTTTACCTTATAATACTTGAATGTCTACAAAACTCATCAAAATCCTTAGAACAATAGTCTTTTCCATTGTCAGATCTCAAAACCTTTATCTTATGTTTTGATTGTTTTTCTACAAAGGCTTTAAATTCTTTAAATCTAGTGAGAACTTCAAATTTATGTCACGTAAAATAAATCCTAGTGAATCTTGAAGCATCATGAATGAAGGTCACAAAATATTGAGATTTCCCAATAGAACCAAGATCCATAGGTGTTAGAATATTATATTTATATTATTAATGGTCACTTTTGTTTTGTTTTGTTTAGATGTTACCGTTTCTACAATAACTTGTAAGTAGGTAGATATAGTAAATATCTACAATGCTTTATGCACTTATTTATAAATGTAACTTTTCTAATGTTAATATAGAATGTTTTTTTTGTTGGTGTGAATAAGTCTTGTACCTAGTTTATTCCTTTACTAGGGACTTAGGGGACTTAATTCACATGTTAAGCTTACTTAGGATATTAGTTGTCTTATCTAGAATTTCCACTTTCCTAGGTAGTTATGAGTTAGTTGTCTCATGTGATAGGATTAAGACACTTGTCATCATCTTCTCTTATCCTATCTCTCATCCTTGCCTTTATAAGCAAGGCATCTCTAGCATTATATTGCACAACATTGTATTGTATTGTATTGATCATATTGTATCATACTGCAATCCTTGTTTGGTGGAATAGCATCTTCCATTGTTGCTTCTCTCTATCTCTTGTGGAGGTTCTTTGGTGTTGTAGATTGAAGATCTTGGGTTGTTAACTCCAACATGGTATCAGAGCTTTGAATCTGGCAAGCCCCTTCCATTTCTTTATTAGAGAGTTTCTATCAAGCTTTATTGTGATTTTTGAGTTTCTTGTATCCTATATTGCATGCTTGCATTTTAGTAAGATCTGGTGATTGCAGCGCTTTTGGCTATAGTGTTAGTATTTTAGGCTGTCCCATTGCGTCCAGGAGGCTTGAAAAAGTCAGATTTGGCTTTTGTTTCACTCAATTTCGTCACCATTTGCAACTTTGGCAAAGAAGGGTTTGGAGCTTAGATCTGGTGAACAACTTTTTACAGGAGCACTTTGAGCAAAAAATAAGCCTTCCATTGCGTCTGGGTGGCCGTTTCCGGTTTTTTTGATATATAATTTGCCCATATTCGGCAAAAGTTGTTTTTGGGGCAAAAATTTTTTTAGTTGAGGAGCTGTACGGCCCCCCAGCCTGCGTAGGTACGACGTCCTCAGAGTAAAAAAATAAAATTAATTTCTGCATTCTTTATTTTATCGGCCTTTTTTTATTTTAAAAAGTTTTCAAAAAATAAAATAAAATTCTCTCATCGGCTATATAAACTTTAAAGCGGTATTGCGATATAAGGCGGTGGCCTTTTATTGTGCAACCCGCAGTTATAAGTCATGGGCTTCTGGCTGACTTATAAGCCGTAGCTAAAACTGCCGGCCAGCCGACCTTCCTGCATTTGGCTTTCAACTAGAGACGGTGATCTCGCCCGTCGCACGAACGCCAGGTGCGGCCACTAACCGCCCGGGAACCCTCACATACGGCCGACAACGCCGACCCGAGAAACCGACAAGCCCGGTCATGTGAGAACCCGGCGCCAGGGGTGGCAGCTTTCGCGCGGTTAGCGTTCTTTTTGCTCTGTTTAGCATTGAAGGTGCCTAAAATAGGCCTTTTTCAATTTTGCGCCGCTGCCCGACGCTCGGTTTTGAAAAGCGAGATGTTGATGAGCTAGTTCGGCGAACTTTCGCGATGGTCTGGTGATTTTTCGGTTGCGACATTTTGCTAGTTTTTCAGCTTAGGGTGAGTACGTTTTCATTGCTGGTGCTTGAATTATGCTTTGCAAAGCGAAGTTGAAATGCAGCGGCTTTTTTTGAGTGATTGAAATCACAAGGAATACATTTGCCGCGCCCTGGGTTTTGGTTTGCAGCCTACTCTTTTCTGAAAATTGTAAAATCACCGTGTGTTATAAACGGTTGATTTGAGCTTGTCACTTGTGCAAATTGCAAAATTTCTTCATTGTAATTTGTTGGGGAGGTTGCAAATTCAATTTTAATAGATTTTGGAGGGTAAAAGGCTCAATTTAAGTGCCACATTGTCTTCTTTCTCTTGGTGTTCTTCTATCCAACATGGCAGATCTAAGGAAAATTGAACTACTCACTCCACACAATTATTATACATGGAAGCTAAAATTTACTCAATTGTTACAATCTAAGGTCGCATGGCCAATGTTAAATGTAGAACAACCTGAATTCACGATCTTGAGATTATGAAAAATTTGTCCATAGATGTAAAATTGATGAAGCAAAAGGGCTCATTTGCTTACATGTATCTGATAAATCTTTGTTTCATATTTCAGAGTATAAAACACCTAAGAATGTTTTGGATAAACTTGAAGAATTGTATGGTAAAAACAAATCATTTGAGAACCTTGCAACTTCAAGCAGAACTACAATCCCTCTCTCTAGATGCATTTCCTTCAATTCAGGATTTCCTTGCACAATTCAAGATGATTTTGTCACAGTTGAAAGGATGTGGACATGATGTATCTAGTGATGAATGTATCTTCTTGATTTTGTCTAAGTGAAAGGGCCCTTATCAAGTGTTTTCTTCTACTTTCTATTCAACTATGGATGCAATTGGGAAAGATTACAAAATGCCTACATTTGAGTTGTTTTGTGAGCGTCTTACTAGGGAGGAGGCCAAGTTAATTCAGTTGGATGCCTTACCTAATTCTAAGAATCATGCTCTAATGGCTCAATCATCCAAGGGTAAAGGAAAGAACAAGAAGAAGCCCAAAGCAGAATCATCTTTTGGTAGTGAGAATCCCTCCAAACCAAAGCCGAAGAACAATCAAAAGTCCACTTCATCTCCTTCTTCTTCTACCTCTGGAGATTCTTCTTCCAAGTCCAAGAAAAAGAAAGGAGATCTTTGTTCATTTTGTGGCAAAACTGGGCATGATGCATCTCATTGCTTTAAGAGATTAGAGGCCTTGGAGGAAGTTATGAAGAAGCACAATATTTCAGTGGCTAAGCCTTCTTCCATGGGCAAAGGGCAAGCTCTTTCAGCACGAGCTCTGCATTCACCTTTAGATAGTTGGATTCTTGATTCAGGTGCTTCACATCACATGACCAATTGATGTGATCTTCGTGATTCCATAGTTCATACTTCTACTTCTCAGATTGCAGTTGGGAACTCTTCACAGATTCCAGTTTTGGGGACAGGCTCCGTTCAGATGCTAGATGGGTGCATTGAGGATGTTCTTGTTCCTAATATTTCAGCGAATCTTCTTTCCATATATCAGATTTGTCATTCTGGAGATGGGAAGTTAGTTGAGTTTACTCCACAGAATGTGACTATTAGACAGTTGCAGGATCATGAGAAGGTTGTTGCTACAGGGATAGTTGATCATGAGAATCATTTGTATCGATTTGATGGATTTGAGTCTTCATCGGGTTCATGTTTTGTTGCTCATGCTGATTCAATGAGCAAGCTTTGGCATGAGAGATTTGGGCACTTGAACTACAAATATCTTCAGCAAATGCAAGCACATAACTTAGTGGTTGGTCTTCCAAAGATCACTTGCACAGATGGTGTTTGTCAAGGTTGTGTTCTTGGCAAGCATCATCAAGATCCTTTTCCTAATGGTCAAGCTACACGCACAACCACACCCCTTGAGTTGGTCCATAGTGATCTTATGTCATTCCCAACTCCTTTTTCAGGGGCTAAGTATGTGCTCACATTCATTGATGATTTTTCCCGTCGGACATGGGTCTATTTTCTGAAGCTCAAGAGTGAAGTCCTCACCACCTTCAAGACCTTCAAAACATTTGTGGAGAAGCAGTCAGGTTTTTCTCTTCGACAGATACGCACAGATAATGGCGGGGAGTATGTCAATCAGGCATTTCAGGATTTTTGTAGTGAGCATGGTATTCTTCATTAGCACATAGTTCCTTACACTTAGCAGAATGGTGTGGTAGAGAGAAAGAATAGGACTCTCAAGGAAATGGCCAATTGTATGATTCAGTCTAGGTCCATGGCTCCCGCTTTTTGGGCCGAAGCTGTCAATTGTGCCAACTATATTCAGAATCGTATGCCCCACAAGGCAGTGCGAAATATGACCCCTAAGGAGGCTTGGTCTCATCGCAAGCCTAATGTATCCTTCTTCAGAGTATTCGGTAGTGAGGCTTGGGCATTCATTCCGAATGGTCGGCGTAAATCCATGGAGAAGAAGAGTCAGCGGTACATCTTTGTTGGCTATTGTGAGGATGTGAAGGCATATAGATTGTTTGATCCTAACACATGAGAGGTACATTTCTTACATGATGTTCAGTTTTCTAAGACCTTCACCCACCATCCTCCTCGACTTCTCTTCATCACAACCTACCTCAAGTAATTTATGATACTTGCTACTTAAGGAAGATTTTTGATGATGGTCTGATGAACCTCTCCCCATTCACCCACTAGCCAATGAAGGGCTCGAAGCTACCTTTGAGGAGGTCGGTCCTTCTTGTTGGTGATCCCACGCACACTCGTCGCACTCGCTCTCAAACTTCCTCGAATTAGTCTCTTTGAGTCATGCAGCTGCATGATCCCTAAGTTTTCGATGTTTCTGTATTCCAGAGTGGGATAGTTCTATGGATGATGAGTATTCTTCTTTGATGAAGAATCATCTTGTGCCTCTTCCTAAGGGAAGAAAGTTGGTTCAATGCAAGTGGGTGTATCATACCAAGTATGCAACAGATGGTTCCATTGACAAGTACAAGGCTTGTCTTATTGCAAAGGGGTTTTCTCAGGTTGAAGGAATTGACTATTCCAAGACCTTTGCTCCTTCGCCAAGATGGTTCTATTCACTTTGTCTGCTATACCGTGATCACAAGGCTGGTCAAGTATTTCCATACGTGAAGAGTGCTTTCTTGCATGGGGATCTTCATGAGGAGATCTATATGGAGCAGCCCACTAGGTTTTGTGCGTGGACTCCTTCACTTTGTTTGTGGCTCGGACGCTCATTGTGGTTGAAGTCTCTTTAAACAAGTTCCCTTCGGCTTGGTATGAGAAGCATGGATAGTTTCTTTGCTTCAGCCTCCTCGGGCTACACTGCCACCATCTCCGGGATCCCACACCCTATACAATGTATATTGGCTGGAGGAGGGATCTAATTTATACTTGTGCCTCTATGTGGATGGGATTTGATTCCCACTGTGGGAGTCTCTACCTACGGATCTCGTGAGCAATACTGAGCTACTTGATGGAGCCGATTTTGATATGGAATGGACCTTTTGGTTTTTATGATTACTTCCTTGGTCTTCAGGTTCATCAGACTTCTGAGGGGATCTTCATTTTCCAGCAAAAGTATGCTCTTGATTTGCTTCAAAGATTTGGCATGGCTGATTGCAAGCCTGCCCCTACTCCATTCCAATCAAGTGTTGTACTGTCTTCCAGTTGCACTACTCCTACAGTTGATCCTACCTTGTATCAACAGTTGGTTGGCAATCTTTTGTACTTGACACATAGTCGTCCTGATATTTCCTTTGCGGTTGGACTTGTCTCTCGCTTCTCACAGGAGCCTCATGAGAGTCATTGGAAGGCCGCCAAGCGTATCTTGAGATACATTTAGGGCACTACTCATTTTGGCATTCACTACACTTCAGGTGCATCTCAGATTGTGGGCTTCATTGACTCAGATTGGGTTGGTGATGTCAATGATTGGAAGTCTACTTCTGGCTTTGTCTTTTGCCTTGGTTCTGGTCCGATTGCATGGTCATGCAAGAAGCAGACTGCTATTGCATTATCATCGACAAAGGCTGAGTATCGAGGTGCAGTGTTGGCTAGTCAAGAGGTTTTGTGGTTTCGTCAGTTGATGACTGAGTTTGGATTCCCTTCCACTCAACCCACTACTCTTTGGTGTGACAATCAGAGTGCCATTCATATTTCACGCAACCCAGTGGAGCATCAGCGGACTCAGCATATTGAGATCCACATGCACTTCATCAGGCAGCTCATCCAGGATGGTGTTCTCAGCTTGGAGTATTTGCCTACAGATCAGCAGGTTGCAGACATCTTCATTGAACCTTTGGCATCGCCTCGTTATCTTCAGTTGCGATCGATGCTTGGGGTGAAGGAAGTTGTCCTTGGGGGTCTTGAGGAGCCCTCCTTCATTAGTTTTCTTTACAGCTTTTTCTCTCTTTTGGAAAGGAGTTTTCTCCCACAGGGTTTTCTCCTTTTCTCTGCTTATGAGAGTTTTGTTTTGTACATGGGTACCTCATCGCCTAGTTGGGTTTTGACCCTACCTTTGCATTCTCGTGATTGGTTTCAGGGCCCTCCCTAAGTTGCACTTACAGGTGTTGGTGTGAATAAGTCTTGTACCTAGTTTATTCCTTTACTAGGGACTTAGGGGACTTAATTCACATGTTAAGTTTACTTAGGATATTAGTTGTCTTATCTAGAATTTCCACTTTCCTAGGTAGTTATGAGTTAGTTGTCTCATGTGATAGGATTAAGACACTTGTCATCATTTTGTCTTATCCTATCTCTCATCCTTGCCTTTATAAGCAAAGCATCTCTAGCATTATATTGCACAGCATTGTATTGTATTGCATTGATCATATTGTATCATACTGCAATCCTTGTTTGGTGGAATAGCATCTTCCATTGTTGCTTCTCTCTATCTCTTGTGGAGGTTCTTTGGTGTTGCAGATTGAAGATCTTGGGTTGTTAACTCCAACAATTTTCTCTACCATTCACATGGTATCAGAGTAGTGAAAAAGAAAAAGAAAACCCTAAAATTCGTGGGCTTGAATTAAGCTGTAATTCGAACCTTTTGCCATTAGGGTTTCCTGCAATTTTTTCGTGGTTTTTTCTTCTACGTTTTTTCCTTATATGTGGACGCGTTTTCTGAAGGTTCTGGGCGTCGATTTTATCTGCATTTGGCGGCATCTAAAACACTTTTTTCGTGATTTTCTGTTCGGGCGACCTCTGTTTTTTGGCCGTGATTTTTTGTCTTTGGCCCGTGTTTGAATCTAGTCGTTTTGCATTTGTTTTCAGCCCCGCGCGTCATTCCTTTTCTGCCTCTTCTGTGCGACATCTTTGCAAATCGTGAGCTCCTTCTTACGCGACCCTGTAACTTTTGTGTCGACCTTTTAAGCCCGCGTTTTGTCTCTCTATTTGGCACGCACAAGTCTGCATTTTTGGTAGGTCGTTTCTTGGCTGCAATTTTTTTTCTAAAGGAGGTCACTTAAAGACGCAATTTGCTCATTATATGCTCATGTTTTTCTAACCCTAGCTCTGCTGTGGATTTTCTTCTTGTTGGACCTTTTTTTCCGTGCTTTCTGTGCTGTGTTTTTTTTCCAGATTTTTCAAAAATCGTGGCCATTTTTTGCATTTTCTCAAAGCCGACTAGGGTTTTGCAGATTTTGCATGTGTTTGAGGTTGGAAATCTTTTTTGATTGCAAATTCCTTCTGGGTTTTTCGAGATCTCAATTGGGTCATTGCTCATTTTTTCTGGGTACCTCGTTTTCCGTGCCTCAAAATTTGTGTTAAATTTTTCTGGGTATTCCTTAAATCTTCTGGGTTTTTGTTTATTCTTTCTGGGTTTTCAGTAAAACCTCAAAATCTGTGCTAGGGTTTCTGTATTTTTGTTTTCTTTGCATTATCTTGTTGTCACTAATTTGACCGCGAGGTACGTGATGGCATCTCTGACGAATATAATGCTTGAAAGCAGCCAAAAGTTCAATGGGAAGAATTATAACACCTGGAAGCAGCGCATGCTGACGATCTTTGAATATCGTTGTCTCGATCAGGTCGTCTTGGGGCACTCAACTCAACCCACTGTAGCCGGAAAGGATCAGGATAAATGGGATGAACGCAACCGAGAAACTGTCATGCTCATCAAGCTTTCTGTCACTGACGATCAGCTGCGGCAAGTGCCATAAGGCAAAACAACTACTGAGGTATGGACAAACTTGAAGGATCTCCATGAAACGTCAAATAAGAGTCGTGCGTTTTTTCTTAAGAACATGTTTTTTTCAATAATGATGGACAAGAAGCACAACACTCTTCAAGAGCATCTGACAAAGATCAAGGAGATTCGCAACCAGCTGGAAGCCATTGGATGAAAGATGGAGGAAGAGGACATGGTCGTCATTACTCTTAAGAGTTTGCTAAAGTCTTACGAGCATTTCATTGAGACACTCAATATTACTTCAACCAACGTTGACTTGAAGTTTCCAGACTTGTGTAACAAGCTTCTACAGCAGGATCGTTGGAGACAGCAGTTTGGAAGCAGTGCCAGTTCGTCCTCCACAGAACAAGCGTTCTCTACCAAATCTTCTGCTAAGAACAAAGGGAAGGCTCAATCTTCTTAGCCGAAAGGCTTTGGTTCTTCTCAAGACAGCAAGAAGAAGAAGAACATTCAGTGCAATTATTGCCACAAATACGGTCACCTTAAGGTTGATTGTCGCACTCGGCTGGCTTCTGAACAAAAGAAGTAGGGAGGATCTCAACAAAAGGCACATGTCGCCGAGCACATTGAGCAGAAAGAGTCTGCATTCTATGCGTTTATGGCCAAGAGAACTGCAGATCCGGTACATTCTTTTGCCTGGTATATCGATTCTGGGGCTTCGTGGCATTTTACTCATCGTCGGGATTGGTTCACAAAATTCAAACCCTTCTCGGATTCTGGCATTTTACTCAAGAGGAAGAAATTTACTCTTTCTCGATGTCTACTATGTTCCAGGCATGGAACATAACCTTCTCTCAGTCAGTCAAATCATGCGGCATTCTCCCCAGTTAGATGTTTTCAGCTCGTCCACTTGTAGCATCGTTGATCGGGAGACTCATACTACAATCGCGATGGGACTTGAGGATCATGGTTTGTATCAACTTGCTGATTCCGGTGATTCCCAAGAGCACGCTTTGGCTGCCCAAAGTACAACCATCAACAAACTTTGGCATCAGCGTTATGGGCACTTGAATGTCCACTACCTCTCTCAGTTATCTCGGGAGGGTCTTGTTGCTGGTCGACTTGAGATCCAAACTACAAATCATGGAGTTTGTGGAGCCTGTCAAACTGGCAAGCAGCATCGGACACCGTTCTTGGATGGTGATTCTTGGTGAGCCTCCAAGGTACTTCAACTAGTTCACGCTGATGTATGTGGGCCGATGAACACTCCTTCTGTTACTGGGTCCAGGTACTTTTTATTGTTTGTTGATGATTTTAGTTGAAAAATGTGGGTGTATTTTTTGAAACATAAATCAGATGTGTTCGACACATTTCAGTAGTATAAAGCCTTAGTTGAGAAAGAATCGGGATCTCAGATTGTTACTCTAAGGTCAGATAATGGGGGGGAGTTTTGTTCAACTGACTTCTCTACTTTTTGTGCTACACACGGCATTAAGCACCAACTCACTACACCATACACCCCTCAGCAGAATGGTGTCATCGAACGCAGGAATCGCACCATTACTGAAATGGCTCGTTCTATGCTCAAGTACAAAATTGTACCTAAGAAATACTAGGCTGAGGCAGTCTACACTGCCGTCTACCTCTTGAATCGGTCACCTACACAGGCTGTTAAGAAGATGACTCCAGAAGAAGCCTGGTCAGGACGTAAGCCTAAGGTGGGCCATCTAAAAGTCTTCGGTTCTACCGCTCATGTATGGATTCCAGATGCTAAGCGTACCAAGCTGGACTCCAAGAGCCAAACACTTATGTTTACTGGCTATAGCGACAATCACAAAGCCTACAGGTTGGTTGATGTGTAGACAGATCGTCTCATATTCAGTCGTGATGTTGTGATTGATGAGACTACTGGTCCATTTGTCCCTACTACCAGTCCTGCGGATCAGCCTATGAAGGTTCCTGATGAGGGTGTTCGTCTTCCTCTTGGTTCCCATGATGGGAGGGCTTCAGAGCATTCTGACTTTGAAGATGAGGAGTTTCCTGATCATGATCTCGCACCACCTGCCTTTCCTCAGGACTCACATCTAGATGACTTTGTTCTAGAAATCCCAGGAGATGCTGTTACTCCTGTTTTAGATGTTGGCACTTCTACTTGTCGGCCTAAGTGGTGGGCCAAGACAATCGGCGATCTTCATGATGATGAACTCATTGAGGGCAGATCAACTCGTAGCAAGAGCAAGCAACTACCCACAATCAACTTCACTCTTATGGCCAACATCCACAGCATCTACGAGCCTCATACCTATTCAGAGGCTAAAGGAATTCCAGAGTGGGAACAGGCTATGCAGACAGAATATCATAGTCTTTTGAAGAATCACACCTGGGTTCTTTTTGATCTTCCTCTTGGGAAGAAACCTATCAGCTGCAAATGGGTTTACAAGGTCAAGTATCATGCCGATGGTACTCTGGATAAGTACAAGGCCAGATTAATTGCTTGGGGATTCACACAGCGGGAGGGCATTGATTACGAGGAGACCTTCGCTCCTACTGCCAAGATGAGCACAATTCGTCTTCTTCTCGCTGTTGCAGCCCAATTTGGTTGGATAGTTCATCAGATGGACGTCAAGAGTGCCTTCCTCAATGGTGATTTGCACGAAGAAGTCTACATGATGCAGCCTTCTGGTTTCAAGGTTGCTGGCAAAGAACATCAAGTGTGTCGGCTCGTGAAAGCGCTCTATGGACTGAAACAGGCTCCCCATGCATGGTTCTTCAAGATTGATTAGTACTTGGTTGATCATGGTTTTCAGCGCAACCCTTCTGACACTAATCTGTATGTCAAACACTCTGGTGATGATATTCTCTTTCTTGTTGTCTATGTTGACGATTTGATCATTACTGGTAGTTCAACACATTTGATTGCGGCAATCAAACAAGATTTGTATTAGGCTTTTGACATGACAGATCTGGGGTTTCTCTATTATTGTTTGGGTATTGAAGTTTGGCAGACCGCTGATAGCATCTTTATCTCTTAGTCAAAATATGCCAGAAGTCTGCTTGACAAATTTCGGATGCAGGACTGCAAACCTGCCTCCACACCTATGGAGAAGGGGTTGAAGTTGTCAGCCAACTCTGATTCACCTTCGGTTGATGAAACGACCTTTAGGCAACTAGTGGGCAGCCTCATCTACCTCACTGCCACTAGACCTGGCATCAGTTTTGCAGTGAGCTACATTTCTCGCTTCATGACAGCTCCAAAAGCTGATCATTGGATTGCAGCGAAGTGGGTGCTGAGATATGTTAAGGGCACTTCAGACTATGGCATTCTGTATAGCAGATGCAAGGATCCAAAACTGATTGGTTACATAGACTCAGATTGGGTAGGTTCAGTGGATGACATAAAATCTACTTCTGGGTATGTATTCAGTTTGGGTACAGGTGCTGTAACATTGACCAGCAAGAAGCAACAGGAAGTGGCTCTTTCCTCGATAGAAGCTGAATATCGAGGAACCGTTAAAGCAGCATGTGAGGCAGTTTGGCTTCGTAGGATGCTTTCCGACATGCACATGTCACAAGCAAGACCTTCTCCCTTGTACACTGATAACCAAGGGGTGCTCAAACTGGCCAAAAATCCAGTCTTCCATGAACGTACCAAGCATGTCGAGCTTCATTGTCATTACATCCGCAAGCTGGTAGAAGACGGATCAGTTCAGCTGCAGTATGTTCCAACATCGGATCAAACTGCAGACATTCTCACCAAGTCTCTGAGCCCGGATAAATTTGTAAAATTCAAGGGGCAACTTGGTGTTGTTGACGGATTGCCCATTAAGGGAGGGTGTTAGAATATTATATTTATATTATTAATGGTCACTTTTGTTTTGTTTTGTTTAGATGTTACTGTTTCTATAGTAACTTGTAAGTAGGTAGATATAGTAAATATCTACAGTGCTTTATGCACTTCTTTATAAATGTAACTTTTCTAATGTTAATATAGAATGTTATTTTCTCTACCATTCACAATAGGACCAAATACATCCATATGAATGATTTCTAATTTTCTATTTGCTTTATAATGTTTTGAAGGAAATGATGATCTATTTTGTCTACCAAAGACACAACTCACATAAAAATCAAAATGCTCATGAAAATAGAAAAAAATGTCAACCAACTTTTTATTCATAATAGTCAATAAATCATTTTCACTTATGTGGCCTAATCTATGATGCCACAACATACATGTATTTTTAAATTTTCCAGTTACTTAGGTGAAATTACAAATAGTAGTGGCATTCAACCTAAACAAGATTCTTACTCTAGACTCTTTCATTGCCACTAAGTTTCCTCTCACCAATGTGCAACCAGTCTTATCAAATGTTGCATGCATCCCAAATCTTTCACTTTTGATACTAAAATTAAATTTCTTGTTAATCTAGGAATATGTAAAACACCTAGAAGAGTTTTTATCCTTCCATCATTGGAACACAACTTTACCTTTTTTTGTCCAACAATTGGATATGAATTATTGTCCCCAAGGTATACCTCCACACCATCAAATTCTTGATATGAGGAGAACCACCCCTCTTGTGGAGTCATGTGATACCAACATCCTAAGTCAAGCAACCAATGCTCATTTGACATAATATTGCAAGAAAGAAATAAGGCTTCATCACTTGATTTTGAGTAATTTTTCATGGAGGAATCCCATTGTTTCTTCTTATTTGTGCATTCCTTTTCCACTTGTCCCCTTCTATTGCAATTCCAACACTTCATTTTGTTCTTTCTAGGAGTTTTAGATTGCCTGAAGACTTAGACCTCTCTTTAGACCCCTTTTGGTCTCCCTTATATCCTCCTCTTTTTTGGACCTTCCCCTGACATGAAGAGCACCCTTAGAGCTATCCACAATGGCTTTCTTCCTCATTTCCTTTTTCAACAAAGTTGCAACAAGAGCATCCAACTTGGGACTTGATAATTAGCACTACTAGTGAGAATCATACTTTCCCATAAATTAGTCAAAGAACATAGAAATGTAATACATTTATAATCCTTTTCTATCTTTACATCTACAGAGGCTAATTAACTCAAAATCAAATTAAATGAATTTAAATGCTCAACTGTTGATTCACCTTCCTTCATTTTTAGAGAAAACAACTTGTTTTTCAAATATAATTTATTCACAAGACTTTTAGATTGATAAATCTCACACAACCTTTTCCATAGGGAATAAGCAATGGAATCTTCTACTAGATTTAATAGGACAAAACTTGCAAGGAAAAGTTAGATTGTCCTCCATGCTTTCTTATCCATATTGTCCCATGTAATGTCCCCATTTTTGATGTCCTCTTTCGGAAGAGTCTGGTTTTGACATACTATTTTTAGTAAGTGCTATATTTAGTAATTGGTTCGGCAGGTAGAGCAGTGTAGGGTTTCTTGTTTGGGCAATGCATGGAAGTTGTTCGATGAGTTTTATTGCTTGTGATAGTCCTTTCTGTGGGGTTTTTTTGGTGTTTCAGTGGGACTTTCTATTTGTGGCAATAGCCAACTTACAGTGCTTACTATTCTTAGTAAGCCACAAGGCATCTTAGTGATCTTCAGTTTTGTACCAGTTGATGTTTGGTGAGTACTTACTATTTTTAACAATTGCTATTTATAGTAAGTCTATTTCGAGAAACTGGTCTCAAGGCCATTGTGTCCTTGACAGTGTTATTTCTAAGGTGGCGTTGGAGAGCTTAAGGTTGAATTATTTAATAGTTGCTTTTAGTCAGTCACTTAAGTTATTTTGTAAAATAACTTTATAACTTAAGTGAGGGGGTAAGTGGTCATCAAAAAAGTACCTTGGTGCCTAAGTGATAACTTTAAGTCGTTTTAAAAGGCTACAAAAGTGCAAATAATTTCCTTATGAGCAAGACGCCCCTTTGAGGATTATTTGATAATGTTTTAAAGTATAAAGCAAAAATATTAAAAGGTTTTTGGAGGGGAAATGATTCAAAAGCTAAAGTTGCCCTAATTTCCCTTTCACCTTCTATAAAGTGACTTTTTGGCTCTCATTTGCTCATTGATGTTTTGGCTGCTTATTGAGATGCTACTGGTTTTTTGCTAGGAGGTCAAATAAACAGAGTTGAGGACGAAAACCCTTGATATCTAAGGCTGGTTTTGGCAGTGCAAGCCCCGCCATAGCTGGTAGAAGGGTGATTTCATTTAGGAATCACATTTGGGCTTCAGTTTGCAGATTACAGGCTTAGAAAATGAAGATATTTCAGTTCTTTTGAGGTGTTTCAGTTTGTTTTGGATTGGGTTTGTTATCTCTCAGTTTGGCATGGTTTTCTTGGTGTTTTTGGTGAGTTTTTAGTATTTTCTGGACACTTTCAATTTGGACCTGAAAAAATGGATTGAGAGTTCCAAATGGATATTGAATCATTTACGCGGGGGCCCTCGTCTAGCAGTTGGGCTGGCTTGGACGACCAAATTTCGAATGCCCGCGGCTTGGGTGAAAAGTCGAAAATCGGGGGCATTCTTCATTCGGTTTGCCCCCTGCTTGCATCTCATGCGTGACCGCGACGCTATTCGAACGGATGGATTTGGCGGTCGGTTTTAACTGTGCAGCGTCACGGTCACGCTTGAGGGGCACGCAGGTCGCCTGACAGGAATGCATGCGAAACATCGGATTGAAATGTGGTGGCCCCGACGCCGTCCTAGAACGGTACCTTCATCGGACGCACCTTGCGAACGCGAGCGGCACTGGTAGCCGCTCTAGAGTTGTCCATGTCGTGTCCGAGTAAGGGATTTCGTTGGGTACTCGGCATAGGGATCCTATGTCCAGCATGAAACGACAAGTATGTCGGTTTGCTCGTCTCGAGCATCTTACACGGTTGTCCCATTCTCTGAGTTGGATTTTCCGGAACGGACTTAGGAACAGTCCGCAAGCCGCTCCAGCCCGGAGGAGTGCCACTCCCTATAAGGGGGTGCAAAAGTTGCAATTCGGCTCGATTCTCCCACCAGCATTCCCCCCCTTGCAGCTTCCCCTTCACCAAATTCAGGATCCCTCTTGCCTTCCCACCAAGGACACCCGATTGCTATGCAGAGGCCCCTCACTGCGTCTCGCAACGGTCTCGACATTGGACGCATTTGCGGGAACGGATTGGCACTGGTAGCCTTTTCGATTCGTCCATGTCGGGATCTATAGTAGGCGAGCCCTTGTTTAGCTTTTGGGATTGTCCTATATACACCCGACTGTTAATGTGTAGGCTCTCTTGGCGTCTTGGAACGGTGGTACGGTTTGGACGCATCCATTGAGGGAGTCTCTGCCCTGCTTGCTTCGTTTTTGAAGACCTCTTTACTTGGGAGTCTTGGATGTGGTCAAGAAGATATTATATCTGCTGTTATGGAGCTTGTAACAGGTCTGAAAGTAAGATTCTGAGATTATATATACAGTTCCTAAAAACTTCTATACTGCTGTGTGGCATTTAATCTCCAGGTCTGATTGCTTTCTATCTGAGTATGTTATTGTATCTCATGACTGCAATATTTCTGTTATTAAAATCAGATTACTGAGAGTTCTGAAAGCGTTCTTTCCTAGCATATTTCCTTATATTTTATGCTCTTGCTTTATGTACTTCGTGCAATGTCAAGAAACATGAATGCTACATGAAAACCAATGCATTAAACACTTTCAAACAACCCAAACTGCAAATCAGATAAACACAATGTCACAAAGGGAAACACACTCGGAATATTATAACAGCAGTGGTGAAGTTTTCAAAAAAAAAAAATTTGGGGTCGTATATTACATCCCACAAGTCTTGGGCAATACTTTCAGGCTTAGATTCCTTTATTGTCACTATCCATTGATCTCTCTCTTCTAGGAAATCCTATATCTTTAGCTTCCACAACTCATAATAGTTCCTTTGAACTTCTCAATATCTAGCTATGATGTAGATGAAACCATGGCTTCCATACACAAATCTACAAAAAAAATTACTAGATCTCCCACTACAGCCCAAAAAATCTTTCCATTCATAGGAACCAAAGTTGGCCAAGCTCTAATACCAAACGTTGGGAATAAAAGGTAAACAACTACTAGCTGGAAATTTGAAAATCAGTTTTACAAATCTGAACATAAGTTCTTTTACTCTGTGAAAATCCATTCAACCTTAAATGTAAAACATCATATCGAGTTTAATGAAATAAATCGGCAAATTGCATGAAAACATCATAACATAAATTTAACATGGAGGAACCCTTGCAAAGAAAAACTACACCAAAAAAAGAGGCCAAGTATGTATTATCTTCAAAAGCAAGATTAGACACGAAATTAAGCACGAAATCACAGGTTCTGGGGGTTTCATCCAAACCTCTGTGCCCTTGGCGTGAGACTACGTCCATCCAAGCAGCATAGACAGCAATCACTTCTAATTTCGTGATACCCTCCAAAGGAAAACGACTCCATATAAATACTAACTGCATATGCCAACTACAATGTAGTCGGCCAGAGATAAAACAAATAATTTCAAATTAGAATCTAGGCGCCAACTCAATTGAGTCGGCCAGAAAGCAAAACGAATTTAAATTATTATTGTATTAAATAGTGTTGAAAAACACTTTTCTCCTAATCATGTCGGCCAGAATCAGTTTGAGATATTTGGGACATTACAATCTACACATCCAGAAGTTGAAGATTTGCCACACCAACTATAATGGAACTATTTACAATTAAAAGCAAGGGTCCAAAACCTTAGAAACCATTTACTTGTGTCATATCTAATCATATTCAATGCCATTAACCATTCACTGATCATTGGTTTAATATGGTAGTCACCTATTGACTGGCTATGTATTGGTCAGCGAACGAACATAATTTCAATTCTTTTTGCACCTACACTCAATAAGGAGTGCTTTAGCAAAGGATATCCCAATTTGATTGTTTTTTCTTTATTGGTCCCAAGTTCCAATTATTATATCAGAATTCCACCATCTATATTTGCTTTGACATTCTATCAGCTTTGTAATTTTAAGATCTCTCTTTTTCCTTTCATATTGAACATATTGCTCAAACTAACCAACATGAAATGCAGTTGATTGCTTTCATCTTTATGTACCCGATGAATTGTGTTGCTATGGAATCCTATATTGAGGAAAGAAATATGCGATTCTGGTAGTTTTGCAGTCAACTCAGTAGATTCTAGTTTGCAGCTGCAATCCTCTGTTATCTCCAGAATTCGGAAACCACCTGAGGCAGATAAAATGTTTACAATGTATCCACTTTTTCTCTACTCAGTGTGCAGTTAAGCTATAGCTTCCTTCAATCGGCATATCAATATCAAGTTTGTTGCATCAGAAAGGAGATTTTTTAACAGCAATACTTCTACAAGTGAAAGAAGCAAAATATAAAGGAATGAATACTGAGAGAATTGATGATTTTAATGTTTGCTTGTCTGCCACACAGTCACTTTTGCCAACATGTAGGTCACTCGTGTCCTGAGAATTGCCCTTCCTGCTCTATTATAGAAGTATTCTAACCTTTTTTTTCAGGAGTACATTATATAAAAAGTGACCCTCCATACAGAATTAGCCTCTTGCACAGCAACTGCAATAATATCAGAGGCAGTAGGCTGCTTAGAATTAGATCATCTTGCAGAACAAGTCCAACTGATTCAGAAGCATCTTGGCCAGCGCAAAACTTAACCAATTCAAGGAAATGCGTATGTATTTGCTGGATTTGGGTTCAGGCTTTGTGTTTACAATAGATTTTATTGATAATTACTTGCACCAGATACTGAAATTGCTAGCAATGGTTTGTTTCATGGTCCTTTTTACTTCATAGTATTATAGATGTTCTCTTGTGGAGCAAATTTAAACTTTGTCTGAACTTTCATCCACTATCATAAAAAACTAAAAAGAGAACTTTTTCTGAGCAAAATAAGAAACTGCACTTATAACATAGTATTACAGATGTTCTCATGTGGAGCAAATTTGTAACTTTGTCTGAACTTTCATCTGTTGATGATTGTAGCTACGGGCTGCATACTTCCGTTTCAATGTGAATAATAATTCATGTAGCGGCTATTCATTTATTGAGATAATTAAAGTGAAGAGGTGCTTCACTTAGGCAACAATATAAATTCTATTTGGGCCGACCTTCCTTGTATTTCACATCATTTATTTGTAATTGTGTTTTCCATATGTGGCGGACCTTGTACATGAAGAGGTGTGACCTCTCTCACATTTTGTATTTATACAAGTTCATTTCCATCCATTCATCCATCAAACAAGTTTGATTCATTCATTCATTCAAGTGCGAATTTCATCTAGAGCAGATTGCGAATTTCTTCAAGGGCAGATTTCGATATCAAGGAAGGGCTGATTATTATCTGTTATTGCATCTAGAGTTGGTGCTGTATATTGGCCTTGTGATTGGCCTCATTGTAAAGAGAATTGTTGCCATTATTTATATATATAAGAGAGATCTTTGTTGCTGGGTTTTTCTCCCTCAAGTGGAGGGTTTTCCCAGGGTATATGCTGTGTTATTGTGTCTGATTTTTGAATTAAATTCTGAGTTTTATATCTGATTATAAAACTAACATGGTATCAGAGTGGGTATAAGAAAGATTGTGATTAGATGTAATCAAGCAGTGTTATCCTCCTTTCTTATTCTCATATTTGATTGCATCTATCTTATCGTCAAGATGATGAATGGGCTCAAGATCGAAGATAGACTTGAGGGCGCATCAAACTTCACATCTTGGAAGTTTAGAGTCATGCTCGCTTTGGAAGAAAATGAGTTAGCTGAGTTTTGTGGAGGGTGAAGTTCCCAAACCAATCAATGAGAATGAGAAGCCTCAATGGAAGAGAAATGGCACTAAGGCGAAAAAGATGTTGGTTGATTCCCTGAAAGATCACATTGTGCCAATCATCTCCAAGTTAAAATCTGCAAGAGAGATGTTCAAGTCTTTGGAGGAGATGTATGAGATCAACAACACAAGTCGAGCTCTTGCATTAAAACAACAACTTCATCATATAAAAATGGCAAAAGGAGAATCTGTCATCTCATTCTTCATGAAGATTATCGAGTTGAGAGATCAGCTCTCTACCATTGGGCATATTGTTGATGACAAGGATTTGACTATGTTGGCACTTAATGGTCTTCCTTCATTTTGGGAGTCATTCATTCAAGGAATCAGTGCGAGATCAAAACTTCCTAAGTTTGATCGATTGAGAGCAGATTGTATTCAAGAAGAATCAAGGTTGGCTGTGAGAGGCATTGGTCAAAGCTCTACAAATGAAGATATTCATGTTCTTGCCGCTCAATCCTCGAAGAAGAAAGGAAAAGAAGGGAAAAAATGATACTTCAAGAGGAATAGAGATAAAGGATCAAATTGTGCTCCTGCATCAAAGAAGGACCTCTTCCACATTCAATGTTTTAGATGTGACAAGTTTGGTCACTATGCGAAGGATTGTCCAACCCGACCTAAGCAGCAGGCTACTATTGCAGATGTGGGTGAGATCTCTTCACAGAAGGATTCAAGTGGTTTTCTATTCTATTCTGCTTTATCAAGCAATGTGCCTACCGACAACAATACTTGGTTGATTGATAGTGGTGCCTTTAGCCACATCACCGGATTTAGAGAGCATCTAACTGATTTGGTGGAGAGAGATTCTAGTGTTCAAGTAATTATTGGAGATGATGCTAGTTATTCTATAAAAGGAGTTGGGACCTCCTCTCTTCACTTGGATTTCGACATTTCCTTGCAGTTGAGTGATGTTCTATTTGTTTTGGGTATCAAGTAGAACCTTGTCTCTATCTCAGCTTTGGAGGACAAGGGGTACCGAGTTGCATTCTCAGAAGGTAAAGTTCTTGCATGGCCAAAGAACTCAAATATCAAGATTGCTTGGGTGATTGGAGTTCGACATGAGAGTCTCTATAGACTTTGCACTCGTCCACTTCAGGCCTTGTTGCATGATTCATCAAGTTTGTGTGAACTTTGGCATAGAAGATTGGCTCACCTTCACTTTTGAGCACTACCAACCATGGAGAAGACGGTCACGGGCCTTTCGAAACTCAACCAAGAGCATGAAGGCACTTGCAGAGGTTGTGCATTGGAAAGACTTGGATTTATTTCTTGAAATCTAAAGAATTTGAGGAAGTACTTGACAGGTTCAAAGAATTTAAAGCTCAGGTAGAGAACTTGTCCGGGAAGTGGATCAAAGTTTTGAGATCTGATAATGGAGGAGAGTACATTTCCGGAAGCTTTCGTAACTTTTGCATTGAAGTAGGGATTAAGAGGGAGTTCTGTGTCCCTTACAATCCTCAATAGAATGGTGTTGCAGAAAGGAAGAATAGATCCATTGTAGAAGTAGCTAAAGCCATGATACATGACCAAGATCTGCAAACCTTCCTTTGGGCTGAAGCAGCTAGGACAACTGTTTATGTTCATAATAGAAGCCCTCACCACATTTTGGAGAACATGACTCCCAAAGAAGCATTCATAGGGGTGAAGCCGGAACTAAGTCACTTAAGGATCTTTGGTTGTCCAGTGTATGTTCATGTGCCTAAATATAAAAGGACAAAGTTGGAACCATCTAGCAAGAAGGGAATCTTTGTGGGCTACAGTGAGTCGTCAAAAGCCTACAGAGTGTACATTCGGGGTTAGAAGTTGATTGAGATCAGCAGGGATGTAACATTTGAAGAAGATGTTACATTCAGGAGATCTAAGGGCTCTCACATGGAGATAGACAATGAAGAACAAGAGTCTCCTCAGGATATGGAAATTGACCATACGCCTAAGATTCAGAGGGAGGCTGCTGAATCAAAAGAAGATGATGGTCCAATTGAGCCTTTGGAACCTACCGATGGGCCTATAGATATTTTGATTGGTTGTAAAAGACCTCTTTGGGCCAGGCAAACAATGCAAGAGGCGAAAGGTTTGCAGCCCTGAGAGGAACATTCAGAGAAAGCAAAAGACCTTACAAGTTTTCAAGCTATGTTGCATTGATGAGTCAAATCAGAGTCCGAGCCTTCCAGTGTTGAGGAAGCTACTAGTCAACAAGTATGGAGAGATGCTATGGCTGAAGAGTATCAATCTATCCTCAAGAACGATGTTTGGGACATCATACCTAGACTTGAAGGAAAATCTATTGTTTCTTCTAAGTGGCTCTTCAAGATCAAGCATTGAACTAATGGGAGCATTGAGAAGTACAAGGCTAGGTTCATGGCTAGAGGATTCTCTCAGAAAGAGGGAGTAGACTATGAGGAAACCTTTGCTCCAGTTGCTCATTATACATCCGTCAGGACCATCATTGCTATTGTTGCATCTAAGGGATGGAAGATACACCAGATGGATGTGAAGACAACATTTCTAAATGGTGTAATCAAGGAAGAGGTATATATTGAGCAACTTGATGGCTTTGAGGTTCATGGGAAGGAGTCTCATGTTTGCAAGTTGTAGAAGGCTTTGTACGGCCTTAAGCAGGCTCGTGCTTGGTACGAAAGAATTGATCGATACCTGATGAGCTTGGGCTTCTCCAAGAATGATGCTGATTCAAACCTATACTTCAAGGTAATTGATGGTGAAGCATTAATCTTGGTTCTCTATGTTGATGATTTAATTCTTATTGGAGAAGATCACCTCATTGTCAAATGCAAGAAGGAGTTAGCTTCTGAATTTGAAATGAAGGATCTCGGTCTCATGCACTACTTCCTTGGTTTAGAAGCATGGCAGAAGCCGGATGAGACCATTCTAAGTCAAGGGAAGTATGCTATTGACATTCTGAAGAGGTTTGGTATGATGGATTGCAAATCCATGTCTATGCCTATGGAGACCAACTTGCAAAAGCTAAAGAGGTTTGTAGCTAGTTCAGATTTGGTGGATTCCACGATGTACAGGTAGTTGATTGGATCTTTGATGTATCTCATCAATACTAGACTAGATATTTGCTATTCAGTGAGTGCACTTAGTCAGTTCATGTGTGAACCAAGGCAAATACATTTAGTTGCAGCAAAGCATATCCTGAGATACTTGCGTGGCATAGTTGGGTATGGCTTGAGATATTCCTCTGATGTGGACTTGAAGCTGCATGGATATTCTGATTTTGATTGGGCAAGGTGTGTTGTTGATTGGAAGAGCACCTCTAGATGTTGCTTCAGTTTGGGGTTTGTGATGATTTCCTGGTGTAGTAGGAAGTAGTCTTTAGTGGCACTAAGCACAACAGAGGCCGAGTATATTGCAGCTTGTGTGGCAACTCGAGAAGCAGTGTGGCTTCGGAAGCTCCTTGTAGGGTTGTTTGGATAAGCGTTGGAGCCAACTGTCATTCATTGTGATAATCAAAGCTATGTGAAGCTTTTTGTTAATTTGGTGTTTCATGACAAAACTAAACATGTTGAGATCAAATACTATTATATCAGAGATACGGTATTGAGGAAAGCGATCCAGTTGAAGTACATCAACACTGATGAGCAGATGACAAATATTCTCACCAAGCCTCTCTCCAAAATAAAGTTTGTGTACTTTTGAGAGAAGCTTGGTATGGTGGACAATGAAGCCCTAGTTGAGAGGGAGTCTTAGCATCAGTGATCTTCTTTAATGCATTTCTCTCTATGAGAGAGATTTGAGGTGCAAGCCCTTGTTAATTCATTTCTCTGTGAGAGATTTAAGGTGAAAGCCCTTGTTTCTACCTTCTGGGAGTAGCCATGGTGGATGTCATGTGTGTGACTCCATGACAACATCACGTGAGAGAGTCTATGATGATTTTCTTGTACTTGTGCTTTTCACCCTCTGGGAGTAGCCATGGTGAATGTCATGATGAGGTGACGACATCATGTTGAGTGATTCCGGGATAGGCACTTGTGCACATCTACCATACATGGGAGTAGCCATGTTGGTTGATATCATGATGAGGTGATATGTTCCTCTCCACATATGGGTGTAGCCATTGTGGGAGTCATGTGAGAGAGTCTATGACTTTGTGTATCGAAAGTACTCCCTAGCTAAGAGGGAGTGTTGATGATTGTAGCTACGGGCTACATACTTCCGTCTCATTGTGAATAATAAATTCATATAGCCTAACGGCTATTCATTTATTGAGATAATTAAAGTGAAGAGGTGCTTCACTTAGGCAACAATATAAATTCTATTTGGGCCGACCTTCCTTGTATTTTGCATCATTTATTTGCAATTGTATTTTCCATATGTGGCCGGCCTTGTACATGAAGAGGTGCGACCTCTCTCACATTTTGTATTTATACAAGTTCATTTCCATCCATTCATCCATCAAGCAAGTTCGATTCATTCATTCATTCAAGTGTGAATTACATCTAGATCATATTGTGAATTTCTTCAAGGGCAGATTTCGATATCAAGGAAGGGCTGATTATTATCTGTTATTGCATCTAGAGTTGGTGCTGTATATTGGCCTTGTGATTGGCCTCATTGTAAAGAGAATTGTTGCCATTATTTATTTATATAAGAGAGATCTTTGTTGCTGGGTTTTTCTCCCTCAAGTGGAGGGCTTTCCCAGGGTATATGCTGTGTTATTGTGTCTGATTTTTGAATTAAATTCTGAGTTTCATATCTGATCATAAAACTAACATCATCCACTATCATAAAATACTAAAAAGAGAACTTTTTCTGGGCAAATAAGGAATAGAAATTAGAATCGAATGCCATTAAATTTATGATTTACATGAATTTCATTTATATGATTATATCGTATGGGATTCAGGTATTTGATGTTACTAGAAATTTGCTGATTCTTCTTACAGGAAGGTAGCATTTGTCAACTTGGATCCAGCAAATGATGCCTTGCCGTATCCTCCTTTTTCTTATAATAGATATGGCTGCATTTCATTCTCCTCCAAGATTTATATGATGGTAGCAAAGAGGTTAGTGAAAATAGTATCATTTTCTTCACCTTTTGATTTTCGGAGTAAAATGGGATTGGATATGGTGAGTGAGAAACTGTTTGACCATCATTTTAATAAGAAATAAAAGGTAAAAGATTAAATATTGATATGTTACTTACCAGAAGTTTCCTTTCTAATTTTCAATACAATAAGCTTGTTCAATAAACCTATTTAAGTGATATTAATGTATTATTATCCTTTGAGCATGAGATGAACAAACAGCCCCATGGACAACCACACATGAATAAGCAAATATGCATGTCTAGTCCCTGTTTTCCCCTTTTTCAGTTGAATATGGCTACAATTGTTTCAGTTCATCCACTCTGTAAATACTAGGAATGAGGTTTATTTCTCTGGTTTGAATCACAGATACTGCTGAAATTACCAATGTCTCCTTAACATATGTTAGCTGTGAATGTGCTGTAAATATTGAGGATCTAATCAAGCTTGAGGATGTTATGGCTGAGCATGGGCTTGGTCCTAATGGAGGTAGAGTTGTTAGAAAAGAGGCATGCACTAGATAAAGCATGCCATCTGACTTTTTACTAATATTGAGATCTTTCTCTTACTAAAGAAACCATTTTCTTGGAGATATAAAGTAAAGGTTTATGTCTTGAGAATTTGAGATAGGACACCAACATTCATTAGTATCTGTTTTTGTGCGAGCAAGGCCTGATTTACTGCATGGATTACCTGGAGAAGAACATGGACTGGTTGCAGTCAAAACTGGAGCCTCTTGCAAAGGGTGAGTGAAATTTAAACATGGTATATTTCTTGATTTGCTCCTTTCCAATTGGGAGTGCATAATACTAACATATGAAGAATTTGATTACTTCAGTTTATAGGCAGTTTTTTGGGAAGATTTGCACGTTGAACTTATGTCTTGAGGTGTTTTTGTTTTCTCTCCTCTCCAAGGTTTCTTTAATCCTGTCAAAACATAACCATATAGGGTTTCAGTATATTTTGTTGTTTATGGTGGAAGGTCTGTCAGTTCCAATCTAACATTTAAAAATAAATACAAATTATTACAATATGTAAAGTTAAATCGAATGGCAGAGTTTCACAGTGTTGGCTAGTATGATATTTACTGTATCTACTGCAGCCATATATTTGTTCACTCAAATGGCAGAGTTTTATGGTGCTGGCAAGTAGTATATTAACTTTAAGTTAACTTTATAAATCAGGAGCTCATATAATATTCATGTTGATGTATGGATGTATATAGCTCTTTTTCTATTGGTTAATTATCCTAAAGTCATTTTTATAGGATTTGAAATGTTCCATAAAATTAAATCTAATTTCAAGGAATCTCATCTTTTGCTCAGAATAATTCAAACTCAAAATTAATCATATTTTATTCCAATGTTTATATTGCATCTTGTCTTCAATAGCTTAATTAATGACTTAATGGTGAAAATCTGTAAAAAGCTTTCTTGAATCTTATATGATTGAGAAGACCTTTAGCCATGTACAATATGCAAGATAGTTAGCATCCCTGCCTACTTGCTCTGGTCTTTGGTCTTCCAAGAAGTAATTCTTGACTTCTGTTTTTGGCTTTTGCTTGAGACATAAAATGGACAATATCAGTATGTTCTACAGCTTAGTTGCTGCTGTCCATGCTTCACATAAAAAGCTTGTGATTTTCTTTTTCTTTTTAATCAATGATTGTTGCTCAGAAGATTAGATTAATCTTTCAGTTTGTGTTTCTGTTCCATTAAATGACTTATTAAATTGTGGCACTCAGATTGACATATTAGGGTACTATATTCATGATCACTGTGATCTGTATTCTTTGTTGCATATTTGCAGATCACTATTTTCTCTTCGACTTTCCTGGGCAGGTTGAGCTATTCACTCTTCATTCAAATGCCAAGAATGTCATCCTTGGATTGACAAAAAAAATGGACTTAAGGGTATGTCTAGTTGAGGCCTAAGTAATAGGCTATTTATATACGAAATTTATTGCCATAGTCTTAAGATCTGTTGCTGAAACTTAAATTTCTTAGTTCATTGTCAGCAACATCTATAACAAGATTGCAATGCTGGAAAGGACAACTTCTAGATGCTTTTCCTTACTGGCTTACGCAGGCTCTTGTCTATGCAGCTCGCAGCTGTACACTTAATTGATGCTCATCTATGCAGTGATCCTGGGAAATACATTAGTGCCTTACTGCTTTCCTTGACAACAATGTTACATTTGGAACTGCCACATATTAATGTGTTGTCAAAGATGGATCTTATTGAAAGTTATGGCAAGCTTGGTATTAAACATATCCTTTCCAGAAGCCATATAGAAAAACTGTATTCATGATGTTTGTTTGGCAAGTGCTTTATGAAATAACCCTAAATGATATTTGTCTTGTTATTTACATGCTCTCAACAAGGTACTGAAAGAACATTATTTGGTGCAGCTTTCAATTTAGAGTTCTACACAGATGTGCAGGATTTATCTTATTTACAGTGTCATCTTGATGAGGATCCCCGTTATTCCAAATACAGGTTATAGACTTCTTACATGTAATAATTTATAACGTTAGCATTGCTAAGGTCCATTAGCAGTTATTTTTGGCAGTGAAACTTAGTGTTAACTTTTTATGGCAGAAAACTCACCAAGGCACTCTGTGAGGTGGTGGAAGATTTTTCTTTAGTTAGTTTTACACCTTTGGACATCCAGGTATGTACCTGAGTACCAATGTGTGTATTATGTTGTATGTGCGAGTTCATGTGATCATGGGTTAACTGTTAAGAGTAGGTTGTCATAATTGTTAAATTACATTGGATACAGATTGCTTTTTGTTTAAATTTCTATGTAGTTACATCCATTGTCACGAGTGCTTAGGTTGTTTCCTTTTTGAGGAGGTAGGTTGCCTTTGTGTAATTTCATTGAATACATTTTTTGTTTCTGTTTAAATTTCAATATAGTTACTTTCATTGCTCTGAACGTTTAGTTTTCTTTTTTAAACCTTTGCAGGACAAGGAGAGTGTTGGATATCTTGTTAAATTGATCGATAAAGCAAATGGGTATGTGTTTGCTGGCATTGAAGGCAACGTTGTTGAATTCAGCAAAATTGCAGCTGGACCTGTAGATTGGGATTATTATAGATATCCTTTTCTTGATCATGTCATGCACACTTATGCTTATCGTTTATTTGAGATCATATTTCCATCCCATTGCAGTGAATTGCCTCCCTTGACAGCCTAGTTTACAAATGCAGCAGTACAAGAGAAGTACATAAAGGATGAGGACGGCTGATGTTAATCAAGGGTGCTCTGAGATGCTTCTTTGAGATGTACTAGTGTGATTCTTAGACCGGCTAGAGAAATTGTACGGATTCTAGGGATAAATTTCATCAGATGGTAACCTTAATTATAAAGCATCCAAGAAATATTTTCTCAGATTCATCCAGAGAAATGGTAGACAAGTAGGGAAGAAGACTTGCCAATTCTATTCTGAAGTAACTGTATTTAATTACCATGCTAATATATTGATGGGAACGATTTTGTGGAAATACTTTTGATTGATTACCATTGTAAAGATTCGCAAGATAGACCATATGTTCAAGTAAACAAAATATCTTGTCTGTAAACCTTCTTTTGTACTTCTCTCTTAAACCATTTTTTTTTCATTATATTGGAACTTGAAGATTTTGCATGTTAATATTTTCAATTGCTGGGGTAGTGAAAGCAGGTGCACTAATATTTAACATTGAGATATTCAGAAGTATGATAAGTTTCATGTGTATAACGTATTGAAAGGAGGAAACCAAAAATCAAAGTGAAAGAAAATCAAACTACCACTAAAAGAAAAGAACATTACTGTATCAGTTAGAATTTATGAAAATTAAACTTCTGCAATGCCATTTAAAGAATGGTCTACGAAGCAAGTTACAAGTAAAATTCTATGAGAAGAAGATTAATATATTGCAGTGACAAGTGAACACGTCAACTTCTACAAATCAATTACAAGTTTTATTGCTTTAAGAATGAGTCTTGCAATGTTTTGATTATGCTTTAAGAATAAGCCTTACAACATTTTCTTCTCTTTATCTGCAAAACATCCTGATGTTGGATTATGGAGCATGATCCGAAATGTTGATGGAAAAAATCACACACCTCTACACTCTATTTAATCATGGACTGTAGAAACTTATGGCTATACATTAAGTATAAATTTCAGTAAAGTTAATAGATTGGTAATAAGTATTGTTGTTGTAAATTAATGTCTGGGATGTAACAAGAGAAATGATTGTGGAGTTTGTCAGAGAAAATACATTGGAATAAGCAGTGTTGGTGAAAAGATGTCATAATGGGTTGGCCTCTTCCAGCTTCTTTTGATGTGCTACGGTTAACAAGTCAAAACTTCAAGATGGTATGTCCTTAGAAGAAAACCTTTATCTGCATAAAACTAAACCTCAGCATCATATATGATATATTATTGATAACATTTGGACCAAAATTCTACAATGAAGTCAAATTCATGACTTTCTAAAGATGCATCTACGATGAAACCAGCAGAGATGCCGAAGATACAACTGTCACCGCATTTGAGTTGATATATTAATTAGACATGGAATTTTTTAATTTATGTGAACAGATTAATGGAACGGTTAATGATCCATCTGGATTTTGAACAGACCAACGGAACTATTAGTTTTATGATCAGATGTAATGCACATAAAATTAATTCAAAATCAACACAATGACACAGCAGATACCCTGGGAAAACCCTCCTCTTGAGGGAGAAAAACCCAGCAACAATATATCACTTATATATTGAATCTCAACAACAATGATCTCCTTACAAGAGGCCGATATGAAGGCCTAAATATAAGCACCAAAGAATGATGCAACACAGAAACACAATGAAGTAATTTGCTGATGAAATCTCAGCCTTCTACTATGTCGATCTGCCTTGATGAAGAACTCGCACTTGAGATGAAGAATGAACTAATTCGATGATGAACAATGAGACTCCACCAAGTATATATACAATATAATAGAAGGAGAAGTGACCTTTCAAAAACATAAGTCAGCCTAGCATAGAAGGGTGTGCCTCTCCAAATGAAATCGCTTCCGTGCAAGAGGTCGGCCCCATTAGCAAATCATGCCTCTTCATTAATTCGTGCCATTACAATAATTAAATGTGATAACCAATGATTGTGTCTCATCAATAAATTGATATCATATAAATTAAATAGCCCTGGGCTATTATTAAATTTATTATCATGTCATAAGGGGATTAGTTGGAAGTGGAGACCGACGCTACAAACATCAACACTCCCTCTCAGCTAGGAAGAACACTTCTAGTTGCACAAGACATATCACCTCATCGTGATGTTTACCGCAATGGCTACACCAATATGTGGAAAAGAATGATATCACCTCATCATGATATCAACCATCATGGCTACACCCATGTATGGGATGTACAAGTGCTCATCACTTAACGTGATGTTGTCACCTCATCGTGACATTCACCATGGCTCTCCTAGAGGGTCAAACACAAGTACAAGAAAATCATCACGGACTCACATGATGCTGTCATGGAGTCACACATGACATCCACCATGGCTCTCCTAGAGGGTGGAAACAAGGGCTTTCACCTCAAATCTCAAAGAGAAATGCATTAACAAGGGCTTGCAGCTCAAAGCTCTCTCAAAGAGAAATGCATTAAAGAGGATTACTAATACTGAGACTCCTTCTCAGCTAGGGCTTGATTCTCCACCATACCAAGCTTGTCTCGAAAGTACACAAACTTTATCCTGGAGAAAGGCTTGGTGATAATGTCTGTCGTTTGCTCATTAGTGCTGATATACCTCAACTGTATAGCTTTCCTCAATACCATATCTCTGATATAATGGTATTTGATCTCAACATGCTTGGTTTTGTCACGAAACACAAGATTGACATAAAGCTTCACACAACTCTGGTTATCACAATGAATGACAGTAGGCTCCATTGATTGCCCAAACAATCCTGCAAAGAGCTTTCAAAACTAAACTGCTTCCTGAGCTGCCACACAAGTTGCAATATACTCTGCCTTTGCTATACTCAATGCTACAGATGAATGCTTCCTACTACACTAGGATATCATCACAGATCCCAAACTGAAGCAACATCTAGAGGTGCTCTTTCGATTAGTGACACACCCTGCCCAATCATAATCAATATAACCATGCAACTCCAAATCCATACTTGAAGAATATCTCAATCCATATCCAACTGTGCCACACAAGTATCTCAGGATATGTTTTGCTGCAACAAGATGTATCTGCCTTGGTTCACACATGAATTGGCTGAGTGCACTCACTGCATAGCAAATATCCGGTCTACTGTTGACTAGATACATCAATGATCCAATCAATTGCATGTATATCGTGGGATCCACTAAGTTTGAACTAGCTGCAACCTCCTTCAACTTATGTAAGTTGGTCTCCATAGGCGTAGTCATGGATTTGCAATCCATCATATCAAACCTCTTCAAAATATCAACAGTATACTTCCCTTGACTTAGAATCATCTCGTCTGGCTTTTGCCAAACTTCTAAGCAAAGGAAGTAATGTATGTCCTTCATTTCAAACTCAGAAGCCAACTCCTCCTTACATTTGATAATGAGGTGTTCTCTAGTAAGAATCAAATCATCAACATATAAAACCAAAATCAATGCTTCACCATTATTTACCTTGAAATACAGGTTAGAATCAACATTGTTCTTGGAGAAGCCCAAACTTGACAGGTAACAATCAATCCTTTCGTACCAAGCACGAGGAGCCTGCTTAAGACCATACAAGGCCTTCTTCAGCCTGCAAACATGAGACTCCTTCCCATGTACCTCAAATCCATCAGGTTGCTTGATATAAACTTCTTCCTCAATTACACCAATAGGAAAAGTTGTCTTCACATCCATCTGATGAATCTTCCATCCTCTAGATGCATTAATGGCAATGATGGTTCTGACATAAATATAGCGAGCAACAAGAGAAAATGTCTCTTCATAGTCAACTCCCTCTTTTTGTGAAAACCCTCTAGCCACGAATCTTGTCTTGTACTTCTCAATGCTCCAATCAACTACATGCTTGATCTTGAAGAGCCATTTTGAAGATACCACATATTTGCTTTCAGGTCTAGGAACGATGTCCCAAACATCATTTTTGAGAATTGACTGATACTCCTCTGTCATAGCATCTCTCCAAACCTGATGACTAGAAGCTTCCTCAACACTGGAAGGCTCAGACTCAATGATCTGACTCATCAAAACAACATAACTAAAGAACTTGTGAGGTCTCTTACTTTCTCTTAAGGTTTCTCTTGGTGCTGCAAACCTTTCTACCTCCTGCATCATTTGCCTAGCCCAAAGAGGTCTTTTTCTCCCAATTACAATATCAGTAGGCCCATCAATAGGTTCCAAACACTCTGGTTGGTAGTAGATCAATGTGCTTTCTACTTCAGGCAGAGCAGTGAGTATATTTGGTTTTGACTTTTGAGGTGCATTTTGGAGAAATGAATTATTTTAAGTCATTAATGTTATATTTTCATGTTGCCCCCCTTGGCCTAGTGTTATGACTTAAAGATGTTTTAAAATGGGTCCCTTGAGGGTGGACCCCTCATTAGGAGGTAAATTTTAATATTTCAAAGATTAATATTTCTCCTTGAGACTTGGATGCCTAGGGATGAGGAATTAAATGTTTTTTAAAATTATGTTATTGTGTAATGTCCCCTTTTCAGTAATGATCTCTTTGTGGACTAATAGCCAATTTTTGGAAATATGTAGGCTACTCAAATGTGCTAAATCTAGGGTTTCCATTTTTAGTAAGTCCTGTTTCCATCTCAGTTCAGTTTTCTATGAGTTTTATTGTGGATTTACTATTTATATCAGTTGGCTATTTTTACTAAGTCTGATTGTGGCAGTGGCATCATCATTAGTTCAACTCAGGTCATCTTTCAGTTCAGTTTTGGCTTTGATCTTGGTTATCTTCATGGAATGAGTTTATACTTAGTCATTTTTTATGTTTCTCAGTTGTACCCCACGCCTAGGAATTATCACTTCATGTTGTTTTAAAAGAGGGGCCAATTAAGGGGTCAATTGTGCATTTAATGATTTATTAAATGCTTTATTGCTACATATTTTAAGTTGGATGCCTAAAAGAGGTTGATTAATATTTTATTATTTCAAAAAGTGAAATGCTTAAAGTGGTGTCCCTTTTGGAAGTTGAAGTGATTCAACTTCTTGGAATTTGAAGAGTCTCTTGTTGCTTCATTTGCCAACTAAAGCCTATATATTGATGTTTTATGATGAGTTGATTATGCATATCTTTGAAGAGCAAAGTTACGCTGCTAGAATGAATCCAGAACCTGGCTAAGGGGAAGTTTAGCAAATCATTCTTTCTTCGGGCCTGAAACTATGGCTTCCTAGGAAGATTTCTAAAGACCATGCTTCATTCAGGAGTGTGGATAGTGCTCAATGATATTTTTGATTACAAGCAGGTTGTTTTATAATTTGTTTGTATTGCTGATGTCAATGGCTAAAGCAAATTTATGCTCATAGCTTTGCCTCTGATTTTTATATCATTCTCGGTATTCGTCCGAGCTGTATATCTATGTGGGGTAACCCTTTCTACAAAGTTTGGGAATTTATCTCTGACTGCTAATTTTTCTAGAGGTCAACTTCTCCAAGGATGTAGTACTTTTTGTGGTTGCATTGGGATTCAAGCCTTATGTTATCCTCTATTTCTGGCTCGTTTTTTTGATGGAATATGGACGCCTAGCTCTTTGCTATTGTTCGCCTATGGTATGAGAGCTTTAGGAGCTGATTTGACAAATATATGCCCAATTTTATAAGGTTTGATGTTGTTGGTCTGAGTTTTTGTTAATATTGTTTCTATATAAGACTTATTAAATAATTGTATTTTGATAGTTAAGCTTCAATTCTTCATCTTATATCATTGTAAATGTTAGAGGAAGTGTTACTTTAATTGTTTAATGTTTTTGGAAGCTTATCTACTCCATCTGCAGCTATTCTTATTCTTTGTAAAGCTAGTTAGTAGTACTAACTCTTTATTTGCTACAATTTTATATTAGTTTTACACTCCCACAATTGAGTGGTTGAGTTTTAGAATAAACATCTTTCTTGTTTGTAATTTCCCCCCACATTATAAGTGGTTGTGTGGACAATATTCCCCCCACGTTAATAAGTGGAAGAGTGGATTTAAATGCTAGTTTTCCACCTAATAATTGTTATAAACTCACCCACTGAATAAGTGGAGTATTCCCACCACTTGTGGATGCCTGCATCAACAGATGAATTGTACTTTCAACTTTGTTTATGCCTAATGATCCTCTGACCATATGCTATCACCTCACCCACATTGGGATCTTGGTGAACATTCTTGGTTAGAGTTGTCTTCTTTCCTGATTTGCATTTGGGGCTAACACTAATCAGTGTTTGGTTGTTGGTTTGCATGTTAATTTTGGGGAAAAAATTAAGGAGGAATATTTCATATTGCAAAAAGGAGTTGGGCAACCCTTTTGGAGGGAAATGATGGAAGCTAAAGAGTCACCTCAAGTTCTATAAAAGCGAGCCTTTGCTCATTCATTTGGTATCCATTGTTTATCATATCAAATTGCTGCTAAATTGATTTCAGGGTTATAGCTTCGAGGAATGCATATCTCCTAGCAAGGGTTTAGTTTCACATTTGGAAGATAACACCTAGTTGGATATGAGACTGCTTCTCATTCATAGATTGTAGATTGAGCATTATTGTTGGACATTTTGATGATATTATCAATTTTGTGTTTGTTGGTTTGAACATGGCTGAAGCAAATTTTTAATTGCAAATCATTGTGTGATTTTTATTTCGTTGTGGGTATTTGCTTATTCCATTTCTACACTCTAGGCGTCCCTCTTTGTGCATTTTTAGGTTTTATTTTAGAGTATTTAATTTTCTAGAGAGGTCACCCCTCTCCTTGGACCGTACCTTTCCTCTAGTTGGTCATTTGAATTCCTTACTTTCATTTGGTGGCAGTTTGTATTGTCTATCTCATGCTTGCTGGTCACCTTTCCTCTAATAAGTGTTTGCTTTCAATTTGGAGTGCATTGGAGGTGTTTTGTGAGAGAAATGAGCATTTTGTTGGATTTATAGCTTGCTGGTCTGAATTACAATTTGCTAGTTATTTATATCAGGCCAAGATATTTCCATTTTATGCTTAAATTCTTTGTTGTTTCTATTCATGATTGTAATTGGAGATATTATAGAAACATTGTATTGAAGTTGGAGAGGATTTCATTGATAAATCATTGTAAAAAGAATATCGTAATCACTAGTTTCACTAGTATTGAATCAACCTCTTTACTTTCAACAAGTTTCTTTTTGTACTCACCACTCCCGTTGAATAAGTAGTTGAGTGTACTTTATTTTAGTTTTGCTTACTCCCGTTAAATGGTGGTTGAATTTTCAATTTAAGTAATTGTAATAATTTCCCCCCATTGAATAAGTGGTAGTGTGGAATTCATGGTCAGTTCACCACCTACATTTCTTTTCTAGCATTGTAATTTCAGTTCAGTTTATTGCTAACGATCCCCTTACACCAAATGCTCTCACCTCACCCACATCGGGATCTTGGTGATCAGATAAGTGGAGGGTTTCCTTTCAACTGGTTTGATTATTGGGCTAACCTTAATGGGTGCATTGTTGTGTGGAAAATTTCAAATAAAAAATTAAGGGAAATATTATACTGGTATCATAGCCGAAGATCCTACCATCCTATGACAATCAAAGTCCAGTTGTCAGATGAGGATATAGAATTCAGGTACTACACTAGAGGGAAAGCAAGAACTCAGTATTAGAATCCACTAGTTCTAGAGGTAGAGACATTTTTAGAGGCTTTGATAGATACTAGTAAAGCAGTTGAAACCATGTTAGATGGTACTAAACTTTCAATGGAGGAAAGAGAAGCTAGAGCTGAAAGGAAGTTTGATAATATGTTGGATATGATGTCGCACTTGTTAGCAAAGTTGGATCAACAAGCAACTCAAAATAATGGCCAACCTCAACAAATCATGTTGGAGAAAAGAACGGTATCAATGGTAACAATGGTTTGGAGACCAATGGAAGAGATAGAACCATTGGCCAACATGTTGTAGCCACTAGAGGATTAGCCTCTAGACCCCTTTTTCCTACCTTTACTCAAAAGGAGGAACCTCCAACGGAGACTAAAGTATCTTTGGTGGATGATGCAAAACAAGCTTACATGGAATATGCCTCATTATCCATTGAGATCAAAGACCAATGGACCTTTGATCAGTTCATGAATCAAAGAAATAGGAGTGGCAGAAGAGCTAAATACCATGCTCCTATGGGTCCTAGAACAAATTATCATCAAGATCTTGGAAAGGTGACCTCTACCCATTT
>VDFB02270651.1:384213919-384235299 GCA_007258455.2 Sequoia sempervirens | reverse complement strand
CAACCACAATACAAGTTACTCACAACATTGTAGGAATCGATGATCTAAAGTCACAACTGTTTCATGTGAAGGAAACAAGATGCTATGGGAAGATTTCTACCCATAGTACACAAAGCATTAGAATATACTAGTGACCAAATTGAACAGAATAAGGGAAACCCTAAAGAAGAATCATCCCTTACACTAGTACCTACACCAACCATAGAGAATACTTCCTAAAAACATATAGGCATCATGGGTGATGCAACAGTAGAAGATCCACCAGAGAATGTCACGTTTGAATTTCCTATAACCAACTAGGAAAGGGTAGTTTCTTTGAAGAACATACCTCCTTCAACACTTCCTATCTTCTACGAACTGGTTATAGATGATCCAAATACTTCTCTTTGAGTTTGATGTACTATGTTGAAGTTATGACTACACCATAGATGCACACCAACTCAAATTGTTTGCAAATACACTAACAAATGCTGCTCTACTTTGGTTCATGGGGTTGGGAAGAGATGTTCCCAACTAGAATACAATGAAGACAAAGTTTCTGGAAAAGATATCAAGATTACTGCAAAGGTATAGATAGAAAGAGGGATGAAGTCTTCAGGATGTCACAAAAAGAGGATAAATCTTTGAAAGATTATGTTGAGAGGTTTCAATTTTGTCTTAAGAAATCTCATCAAAACAAACTTTGTGATGAATCCTTGAAACTAGTGTTTTTAAGGGGAGTTCATGAAGACTGTATAGATGCCCTCAATCTCATTAGAGTAGGGGGCATCTCATAGTTACCCTTTGATGAGATTTTTCAAATATGTAGAAATGATTCCAGGTCATTCCTCAAGAAGACCAGGGGAAATAGGACTTCTCTTAATAAATCATCCACTGGAGTCTCAAGGGTAGAGTTTAGCAATCTTCTATCAAACATGAAGGAGGACATCATTAGCCATTTGGATACATAACTGGATACCCTCCATATCAAGATCAAAAAAGAAGATACGTTTACATTTATCTATGTTATTCCTCTATTATTTTAGTGCATTTCAAGATTATAGTTATTGGATTGCTAGTGGGTTCCTTGCAGTCTTCTATCATAAACTCAATTTTTGGTCCATGCAATACATCAGCATACTGTAGGGACATCTGTGTATTGCATTTTCATCCTTGTTGAGAGCTTGCTAGTTTTTCCAAAAGACCTTTATAACCTACTCTTTCAATTTTGGAAACTCTCCCATTTTAATTCTGCGTAAAATAAAAGCAATCACTTTTTATCATTTTATCTCATCACCTGAGCATTGATCCCTAAGGTAGTTGAGGACTATTTCCCCTTTGGACCTCATCGTCTTGAGGGTGTTGAATATCCTCCTCTACACTAAGATAGGGAAATACAACACTAAGGCTACTATATTTTAAAAAAGGATGGCCCAAACACACCCCTTCCCATTCACCTATTATGGAACAAGCTCCCCTTACCTAAATCAAGGGCATTTACTTGGGATACCCTCCAAAAGAAAGTTTTGACAACAAACAAATTCACCAAAATGGGCTTTCAGGGCCCATCACAATTTGTGCTATACAAAAATAGTGAACAAGCATTCACATCTTTTTGGAATGTTCCTTTGTGTGCAAGAATGTTGGAGGTGGCTTTGTGCCAAGCTTGGGTGGAGTAGTGCATTACCCAATGACATCCTTGATCTATTTAAATCATGTCCTTACCTCAATAAGAAGTCCCTTTATGCATGTCTTTGGATTGTATGTCCCTCCTTACTGATTTGGGAATTATGAAAGGATTCAAGGGACAAACGTTTGTTTCAGGAGGACATGAGTATCACCACCTTTCAAAATAAAGTGGAGGCAATTTTGGTAGAGGTTGTGAACAACAAGATTGTTGGGTAAGAAATTTTGCATCACCATATATGTGATTGGGATGCAAAAATGAGGATGGTGTGGTACTATGGACTCAAAGTCTCATTAGAGATGGGGAAAGGGGGACATAGCACACACTCCTTGAGAAATAATAATGCATGGGCTCCACCTACTTAAGGGAACTACAAATTAAACTTCGATGGGGATGCAAGGGGCAACCATGGTTTTTTTTGGAGTTGGTTGCATTGTGAGAGATTAGGATGGGAAAAAAATTGGGCTGCAATTGAAGTAACTGTCGAAGGGCACCAAAAATGAGGTTGAGTTCCAGGAATTGTTGAGCAATATCCATTTATACCTCAAAATCAAGCTTTGGGATATTGATATTGAAGGGGATTCGTTGTTGGTGACCAATTTGGTCTAAAAGAAGCAAAGTCATAATTGGAAGGTGAATGCTATGTTGGATCTAGTCCTTTCAACTTTAACAAGTTCAATAGCTACAATATTAGGCATGTATAAAAAGAGATAAATAAGGAGGGTGATAATCTTGCAAATGCAAAGGCAGAAAAAATAAATATGAAGGTCCTAGGGTCATCCACTATTCAATAAATGAGCACAATGGGCTCTAAGGAAAACAATTTTGGTCATTAAAGCATGCCCAATTTCACATTTCACTCTACATGGCCACTACTCGGGTTAGTCTCTTGCATTTTTGGCAAGCTTTTGATGTGTTCACAAATCCTCAACATGAGGAATGATAGTCTTATGTTAATCCACATAAAAGGAATGTATCAACGACTGACAACCTCCCAATTATTTGGGGAAATTTTGGTAATAGACGATATGGAAGGTGATACCACTAATGGGGTGGTAGAGGCAACCTTTGCTTATGAGAATTAGATAAAGCCATCCATGACATGTTTCACAGTGGCCATCATGAGGCATGGGCCATGTGTGGCAATCATGTTATTAGGAGATGAGAGTAGCTTCATAAAAAGGGATTGATCGCCACCTCACTAGTTATCCCATGTGACGCATTAGCCAATTTGATATGCAAATAACAAATTTGACATTCGCAATTATCATTAGATGGGGTGGCAAATTTTCATAACTAAGGCCATTCGTGTGGAGAAAGCATGGTGAGCCAAGGCCCAAGGGCTGCAGTCGTGTTCATCTAATGAACATATTTGCGCTCATACAAACTAAAGCAGTAAAACCATTATGCTTCAAGTTGGCATGGCAAGAGCTGTGGCCTCCTTTTAAAGTACGCCAACGAAGGGAACGATTATTATTAAGAAGTTTGTATTGTTGATATTTCTGGTTTAAATTGTGTGTGATTTTTACCATCGACATTTTGGATCAAACTCCATGATCCATCATCAGGATCACTCTTTTTCTCTTACTGCAATCTTGATGATGGATCATGGAATTTGATCTGAAGCGTCGATGTTAAAAATCACACACAGTTTAAACAAGAAATAATAGCAATACATCATAAACTGTAAAAACTGCATGCTCTTAATTAAAAAGTTTGACATGTTTGCTACGTTATTAAACATGCACCATGCGACCACTTTATCCATTCGATCGACTGATATGTGCTTTACAGGTGGTGCCATGGACACTCCCATAAAACTTACGAGCTCCAAACGAGAGATGGATTTTTTGGGGAAGGTAATGGAGTATAGGCTCGAGGTGGTCTTCATTTTTAACGATTTCCTGGCATTAGGGGCAATAAAATTGGTGTCGGATCGTGAATTCTTGGTGGCGGAATTAGAACGCTACCGGGTCAATACAGACATCTCCCATTGATTCATCGTGGCTCTGCTGGATCTTCATCTTCCAAAGGACATAGTCTCAACGTTGGCAAGAAAACTGGTCAAGCCTGATTTGTTGGGTGGAATCGAAGATATTTTAGGGTTCCTTCAGCTGGGGATTGACATCCCGCGCCCACGAGATTTGGGCTTGTTGTTGGAGCCGGGTGCAGTTGTTAAGTATTACCCCTTCGTCCTAGATATCAAAGGGGCTGCGCTATGGAACCACCATGACAGGGCATTGAGGGATGTCAATATCCTCAAGAAGTTGCCACATATGGATCCAATTCAGGATTTCATGTGGTTCGGTGAGTTTATTAGATATCTGGAAGAAATAACTGAGTAATGTTGGTCGGGGATCTCATGTAGTGGTTTTTTGTGATCTGCAATGGCGTTTGTTGGGTCTATGAGTATATACCTTATGTCCTGCGTGGCTGTGTCTTTATGGTCTTCGGCTTTGGACAGGGCTCTGTGCAGCCTTTGTAAGCTGTATATTATTGTATAACACAACAGATGGATGCCAAGAACATGATAAAGAGGGCATCAAAAAACTATGTAACTTTTTGATAATCAATAAGTTAGATCTATCTCTTATGTATCAAAATTTAAATTAAGCTATATGTTAAATTCTACATTATATTATTGGTGAGCTAGTTTGTAAAAATCTAAATTACATTATAAAGAATAAATTAAACTATATATTAAATTTTATATTATATTATTGGTGAGCTAGTTTGTAAAAATTCAAATGACTAGAACGTGATCAATATAATTGAAAAAGACAATTCATAATAAAGAACTCAAGGTGTACATGGAAAACAAGTGAGAAGCTTACTATCTTGGACATTGTCACAATTTGTGAGCATACATGCAATATGTTGTCATCCTATTTATGCGTTGTCATCCAAGTCATATGTGTTCAAAGTTACAAAGTTACAAATTTTAAATCCACATTCCCACTATAAAATAGGGGTAAAACATGTAGCAACCTAGGGGATGCGAAATGATATAGAAATAAAGTTAACTAATTAGAACAAATAAAATAATGGAAGAAACCTAAAAAGGAAGAGAATATGAAAAATATTCATGCATTTAAATATATTCTAATATGTATAGTTAGGAAAATAATTTTTTGGGACTACTTGAAAGCTTGCCAGGAATGGAAAATCTCCTATTTCAACATTTTAGTTTTATGGGTAGTAAAATAAGAAATATACATTGGATTTTGTGTGCATTTATCCTACATATGTCTAGGACTTAAAACAACAATAATAAAGTAAATATAACTATAATAATTAATCCTTGGTGTATGGGGAGAAATACCCCAATGTGTGTGGTAGGAGAAGGAATCTATGATAGCTCCATAATGTCAAAGTAAATAATACAATAGTAAATAGTAAATAAAGGGAGGAGTAAAGAACAAAAAATTGTACTTCACAATGGTAATGGAGGATTCTCAGGAGGAGTGTTATAGGATGTTCAAATATAATTGCATATGTTGTAGAACTAAAGAGAGTGCTAGAAAATGCTGCAAGGAGCCCAAGAGATTTCAAAATTTTATTAAATAATGAGATTTCAATCTTGGATAACATGAGAGGGATTACCAATAGGCATTCAAATATATAATAGTGATTTTTTGACTTCTAGAATATTGTAGATAGTTACAAATTATTTTTCAAAAGTTGAAGGGACATTATAGAAATTACAAACAAACACTATACAACTATACAGTTGAAGGACCCTAAAATAACATGTGGGCATCCATGTATCACAATAGAGTCCAAGTACAATGCACTCAATAACTTCATAGATTAGAAACAAAGCATGACAAAACATGAATCATTGATAAACATACAAAATCACAACATAACACTAGAATTAAGAGTAGCTAAAATGTTAAGGCTTAGCTAAAATGATCCTAAAAGAATGATATGGGAATGGACATTAAAATAAGTGAAAGAAATAATATAAAAAAATTAAGGTATACATTTTTTGTCATTACAAACACACACAAGAAAGGAACATTATGGTTCCAATAAAGATCACCACTAATTTTCTCTAAATACCTTTGTTCAACAAATATACTCTACGTTCATGCACAAAAATTTTAGTGATTTTTTATAGGAAGGCATGTGCAAAATTCACATTAAGCAATATTGGTCTAGACTAGACGCATAACATGAGTTGACTAAAGAAATAACAAATCTAACTATCCTTTGCAGTCCATGTCATTACATTTTATCTTTTACAACTATCAAATTTTCCTTTTTTGTTGAATTCATCCCATATGTTACTAAATTCATATATGCTCTTTTTTATTTTGATGCTATCAACACTGAATGTTGTTTTCAAAGTTACTTTGTTGCCAAAGTCATCACAAGTTGTTGCTAAAGGCATAGTACTATCAAAGATGATAGTGTGGTTGAAGATGAAACATATTGCTTCTAAAGATGAATATATAATTGCTAAATATGCAATTATATATATTTTCCATTGAATCTAGCTAGAACATTATTGGACCCATACAAATCTAAGCATGTTGCAATACTTACATAGAATCGAACATGTTTTAACCAACTTTTCCTAATTTTTAGTGATGCAAGATTACTTATGAACCTAGATGCTCCTTAATTATTATATTTTATAAACATGAATTTAGGAGGATTGGATCTTCATATTAATATATTTTTCTATATTAATATTTGATTACATAAAAGGAAAAATATAAGGTTTTGGGTTGTAGGGTTTTGAAGCAATGTGAAGTTGTGTAAACAAATTTTAATAGCTCTAATTAGCTTTATAGGTGTTGTAAAATTAATATATTAGATTTGAATATTAACATGTTGGATGAAATATTAAAACAACCTGATGAAAATACCATAGTGAATGTGAAAATATATTTTAGTGGAAGTGTAAACACTGTGTAAACATAGAATTCATAGGTTTTAACATTTTAATCATCTATGTTGGTTATTCTTCTTCCATTTTGGTTATCACGGGAGGATGAAAGATTAGAATATATCATCTAAACCATTTAGGATGGTTGGTTATTCACATGTCCTTTATTTTCATTGTTTATATTTGCTTGTAAGAGGAACACACTAATTTTTGAGTTGCAAGGCGTCATAGCAAGTGTGAGGGAGTTTAAACCAAATACAACATATCCAATTAGCCTTATTAGTGTTGTAACATATGTATGTTTAAATGATATAGTGAGATAAGAAATAAATTTCCCTAATGAAAATGTTAATGTCATGGTGGTGAATGCAAAATTGTCAATTTGGTGAAAGCAAAAAATATGAGTATCTTAATAGTGGAATTCAAAATATTTTAAAATTTGAATAAAGTATTTTATGGTTTGTTCTTCCATTTTGGTTCTGAAAAGGAATTTAGGTTCAGGTTATCTCCTCATTTTACCTTCATTTTGTATGTTCATATGTGATTGTATGAGGAACAAGATAAGGTTTTTGATTTGTAGGGTCTTATAGTGAGTGTGAAGGAGTTTGAACACATTGCAATGGTTCTAATTACACTCATTGGTATTATAATATTTTTAATTTTGAATGACATAGTGGGATGAAAATTCAAGTTCACCGTGATGAAAATGTAAATGTAATAGTGAAAAAACATGAGTTTGGTGGAAGTAGTGAAAACATGACTATATGGATAAAGAGTGGAATTCAAACAATTTTAGCATTTGAATCAAATATTTTGACATTTTTTCTTTCATTTTGGTTACATGGGAGGATAAAGGATTTGCATATAATGTGTAAACAAGAAGCTAGGAAAGTTGACTCTTTATGCAATCTTCATTTTCTAGGTTCATATGTGATTGCAAGAGTAAAAAATCAAGGTTTTTGAGTTGTATCTGGTTTCATAGAAAGTGTTAACAAAATTTTAAAAAATTATAATGGCTTAAATTATCCTCATTGGTGTTTTAACATCTACAATATTGAATAAGATAGTGGGATCAAAATTCAAATCCCATGGTGAATGCAAAAACACTAGTTTGGTGGAAGTGACAAAAGCATGACTATACGAATAGAGAGTGGAATTCAAAGGGTTTTAGCATTTGAATAAACTCTTTTGAAATTTGTTATTCAATTTTTTATGCCATGGGAAGGTAAAAGAGTAGTATATCCTATGAAAAAATGAGGTTGTGGCGATTGGATCTTCATGTAGATTTACTTTTCTATGTTCTTATGTGATTGCAAGAGGAACACAACATGCTTTTTGAGTTGTAGGGTTTCATAGAAAGTGTGGAGGAGTTTGAACACATTGTAGTGGACCCCATTAGTCTTATTGGCATTGTAACATGTGTATGTTTGATTGAGATAATGGGATTAGAAGTAAAATACTCAATCTTGTTGGAGTTTTCACCCTTTAGGGTTTATCCAAAGTATCTTTTTGTTGTTGTCATGTTTGCATATTTTCTTCTAATTTATGCTTTACTTTCATGTTTCAATTGAGATTTCATCATGATGAACACATGGTAGATATTAAATCCTCAATAAGATTATAAGATGGTTTTGAAGCTCGTAGATATGATTGAAATTGAGATATATGTATCTTTTTTATCATAAAGAGATTATATTTAATGTCTTACATATCACTATGGATAAATCTTGAAGTATTGGGACTATATCATCTATCAACCACTGAAACTTGATAGCTAACATATTGCTTGTTTGCAAGAAGGGTAGTGAATAAAGTATCTATTCCAAATTTGAATTAGCCACCATTCAAACACAATTATTAATTACCAATAATGGACCAATTTTGTAGGATCTAGTAGGGTTTGAGATTATTTCTATGTTTGATGGATTCTTGTGACATAATTAGATCAAGATCACACAAGAAGATCAATGCAAAACTATAAACATGTTGAAGCGAGCAACCAAGATCTTCAATCTGCAAAACCAAATAACTTCCACATGCAATAGAGAGAAGCAACAATGAAAGTTGCTATTCCACCAAACAAGAATCACAATATGATGCAATATGATCAAGATGTGATCAAGATGATCAAGATGCTATATAAGATATGCAAGAGATGCCTTGCTTATAAAGGCAAGGTGAGATATAGGATTAGACAAGATCATGACAAGTGTCTTAATCTTATCACATGAGACAACCATATCATAACTACCTAGGATAACTACCTAGGATAATGTCTTAATCTTATCATAACTACCTAGGATAATGTAAAGTCTAGATAAGACAACTAAGAATTCTAGAACAAAGCTTATATCCTAAGTAAACTTAACATGTGAACAAAGTCCCCAAAGTCACTAGTAAAGAATTAACTAGGTACATGACTTTAATCACACCAACACCACATGCCTTAGGTAATTTTCTCCTATGAAATTATTCTCTTTGTATTAATTAATGATGGAAAAAATTTCCAAAGAGCACTGGACATCACCTTTAGCGACTTATAAAACAAATAGTTTCATGTATGTCAACAACTTAACTATTTTCTTTAAAAAAGAGGTGATCACCTAGGTCATTTATAGATAGATGTTGACATATGTCAGTCCTACAAGATCTCCCAAAATTCCAAGAGGTTGGTATTTTCCATGAAAAAGTGTAGGCTCCTATTTCATGTTGTTTTGAAAGGATAGAGAAGGATTGACTTAGAAAAGACGAAGACCATTCTATCTAACTATGTCTACCCACAAACAAAACCAAAGTTCTTTCCTTCTTTGAGAAGGTCAATTTTCTAAGGAGGTTTATATTAGATTTTGTAGAGCTAAATTGTTGTTGTTGAATAAGAAATAAATTTATACTTGAGTATAGAATTTAAAAATAATAATACTCTAATATTGTTTTTATCTAGTTTCAACTACATAGCTTTTGAGTTAAACTCAGTGACCAATATTTCATGAGCAAAAATTGAGATTAATACATCTCTCATGTGCATGAATGGTCCACTAAGAACTCATTACACAATGTCTAGGTGATGCTCATAGGGTTAAAATATAGGGACTTCCTGAGAGGTCACTCATCCTAGTACTAATCTATCTCAAGTTCATTTAACCATAATATCAAGCCTACTTAGCTTGCTATGCCATTTATAAAATCTTCAACAAATGTTGTGCTTTATCAACCACTCATTATATAGCCCCATTAGCTAATCCAATAATCTTGTGGAAAAATCCATGGTTAAGCACACTTGCATCAGAGTAGTATTCAGATGGGTGACCTTTTAGAAAGTTTTGATGCTTTACATCTATCAACATCTAAATTCAATGAGTGTTAAGTTCACAATTAATGCTCATGAAAGATATGTTTGTGTGAAATAATACTCATGAGAGGTGGGTTTGTGAGAACCACTACTCATGAAATGTGGGTCAATGAGTTAAATGGCTAAAAAACTATGCAATTGAATCCTAATAAAATTAGCATATGATTTGATAAGTTGCAAAAAATGCCTCCTAATTCTCTTTAATGAGCTAAAGGGGCCTATAATGAATGGTTCATAAAGCACAACACTTGTTGAAGGTTTTACCAAAGTGGTAGGAAGCTATGACGTGGTCTTCATAATGGGAAAACTTTGTATTTGAGTTTGCTTGATTCCAAGTAGTACTAGGATGGATATCCTCCCATTAAGTCTTGTTGCTCCACCCTTGTGAAGATCACCTAGATGCAATGAGCATTAAGTGGATCATTCATGCTCATGAAAGATGGGTTTGTCTGGACCACTACTCATAAAATGAGTAAATAAGTTTGATTAAAAAAATTAAGCAATTGACTCTTGATAACAATGACATTATTTTATACATTCTGAAAAATATCTCCTACTTTCCTATGGATGAGCTAAAAGCCCGCTCTATAATAAATGGTTCATAGGTCACAATGCTTGTTGAAGGTTTTGCAAATGGGGTTGTAAGCTAAGTTTACTTGATTTTAGAAGAAACTCTAGGGTTAAGTGTGCTTGAATTAGAGTAGTACTAGAATGGGTGACCTGCCAAGAAGTGTTGATAAAAACAACATGATTTGATACATTGTGACAAATACCTCTTAGTTGTCATTGAATGAGCTAAAGGGGTTCTCTAATAAAGGGTTCATAAGGCGCAACACTTATTGAAGGTTTTGCAAATAGGGTAGCAAGCTAAGTGGGTTTGTTCTTGGGGGAAATTCCATGATTAAGCATGCATGAATCATAATAGGATTGGGATGAGTGACCTCCCAAGAAATCTTGATGCTTCATCCTTGTGAGCATCACCTAGATGCAATAGGTGTTAATTGAACCATTCATGCTCATAAAAGATAGATTCATGGAGACCTCTTATCCATAAAATATAGATAAATGAATTTGTCAAAAAAATACATAATCAAATCTTGAAAAAAATAGCATGATTTGATATACTATTCATAATCTTTCTCAAGAGAAATTACACAAACTATAAATTAGAAAGAGCTAATAAAAAACTACATTGAAATCACGAAGTAAAGAAAGATAATAGAAAAGTACAATAAACCACCCTTTATCACAGCTGTCATCTACAAGAGAAACACACCTCCATCATGAAAACTAGAGAAGGTGCATAAGATGTAGAAGATAAAATTTCACTTATATAATTACCAAAGAGGGAGGATGTTTAGCTAGGCAGCTGGTAAGTCTTTATATATTAATTGCTTAGCTAAACAGCTGAATATATATATAATGTTTATATCTTGCTGGTGATTATATTTATATTACATGCTTCCTAGTCAAAGGTAGTTTGTTGCGAAGGTAACATTTAAAAAAATATCTGATAAAATCTGTCAAGAATGGGCTTCGAACCCATGCCCTTTCGGACCAGTACCTGAAACTGGCGCCTTAGACCAACTCGGCCATCTTGACTTATAGGCAAATGTGTAATAAAATTGTAAATCTTATCATTTAGTTAGACACGACACTCTGCTGCCACGTAAGATTTGTCGTTTCTACAAAAGCCGACTGCGCATGCATCAAACAGTAAATATCTTGCAAACAAGAAATCTATATTCATTTGGACCTTCAAGGAGTATATGTGGTGCTGTGGTGTAGTCGGTTATCACGTCAGTCTTACACACTGAAGGTCCCCAGTTCGAGCCTGGGCAGCACCACGCCGAGATCTTTTACTTTTTAATTTTAGTTTTTATTTCGAACGGATCCGGCAGCCTCCGTCTTTTCATTGCGGTGAGCTTACAATATTCTCCCCTGCGTTACAATCGGACGGAGTGGCGATGGAAAGCAGGTCCTTATCGGGCTCCTTTACAAAGCTTGGAAAACTCTGAAGTTCAGTTTTCAGTCATTTTTCTCTAACCGGGAAATCTACTTAGAGAAACAACAGAAAATAAAAAACCACAGAGCAGGAAAGCAAAGGAATTGCCACACTAATATACAAGCATTCAGCCCAGAAAGGGAAACAAGAAATCAGAACCCACCATTGAATTAATGCGTATTCTTGCAAAGTCTGGCATAACCAAATAATTTATTAGTTGTAAGGCACAATGTACCAGTTCAAGTCTTGTTAAGATCTCTGTATATAATCTTTTTATTTCTTCAATGATTAACTTTACAATAACATGATCTATATTAACAGTTTTATTTTTTAATTATATAGGTAATAATTATAATTGATAATTTACACAAATATAGAAATAAAGTTGTTGGTTTGTGAAGAAAAATATGGTTTTTTGGATTTAATTACAGCACATATATGGTTTCTTCGACTTTGGGACCTATTGTTGTGTAGGAGTATCCATTGGTCATCATTGTCAAGGATATAATGCTATTCGATAATATAGATTACATATCTATACCTCAAAATTACACTGGGACCTTGTCTTTGTGCAATTAGCCTGCATGCCCCCTCCATCAATAGTATGCAAAATAAACCATGGATTACATCTTTAATCCTCTGGACATATGGGATGACCATGAAACTTGTGTGCCTCCTCCATCAGTAGAAATCAATTTTAGCCAAGAATGTCAGATATTCAATTTTCTGGGTGTTTGGGATGGGAACTTGTGAGGCTGCAAATGCTGCATGGCCCAAATCAGAATCCGAGCTTATACAGGCAGTTGCCCATGGAGTGAAAAACAAGCAAAAGATTAGATTGGTGAGTTGGCTGTCTCGCAGTCTATCGAAATTAGCCTGTGAAGGAAAGCAAGGGCTCATTATCTCCACCCAAAACTATAATTCAGTAATTACAATCAACAAAACTGCAATGACAATTACTGTCCAATCCGAAGAAATGATGAAAGATGTAATTGAAGAAGCTGCAAAGGAAGGAACTGCCATGATCTAGTGGAATAGAGTTTCTGCAGCCGGCGTTGTTTCTACTGGAGCCTATGGAAGTGGCCTATCGGGAAGAGGCAGTGGGGTCTATGAATATGTTGTTGGGATGAAATTGGTAGTCCCTTCGCTTCCTTCTCAAGGCTATGCAAAGCTCATCACGTTGAGCGGTGATTCTTCCTCTTGGTTAATTGTACGGCATGTGAATTCAACCATTTTCCTTTTGTTTCTTTACTCCTTGTTTTGTATTTTGCTTTTTTTTGGTGTAGTCAGTTTAATTGTACTGCATGTGAAAATAGCCATGTGATTCTAGCTCTCCTCTATTATAATTGCTTATACTTTTGAGATCTATTGATTATAGCAATTTTCCTAACCAACCATGTTGCTTCTGTTGATGTACCTGGAGATGGCCTCAACACCGTAGTTGACAGTCCAACCACAGGAATGAGCGTTCAAACAAAGGCTTATCAGTGTGAGTATGATCTTCACGCTTACCCACTAAAAAACACCAGCCTGCCTGTTCGCCTGCAATCTATTTGGGGAAATGTGTTTAGTTTTACTGTATGGGCTATTTGAAGTGAGAGGCAAACAGAGCGAGGGCAATATTGTAGGATGTTAATTCCAAAATAATTATAATCTAAATTTGAGCAAATGATTTAGTTTTAGTGTATTGCAGTCTAGAAGAGCCCCAATAGTATTCGAAGCTGCCTGCTAGCTATAAGCTGTTTGAAGTGAGAGGTAAACAGAGCAGGGGCAATGTAAATACATCTGATATTTAACTGGTAATCTTGCTTTGTTCCGCTATCCAGATGACACAATCCAAGCTAAAGAAGATGTGGATACAATCTGCAATGGAGTGGAGCTGCTGATCTCATCCACGACAAAGGGTAGTGGCTTCTTGAATGACAGAAAACAGTTCACAGGGTACCCTGTAATTGGATTCAATCATCGGAATGCAAGCATCTGGTGGATGCCAAGGAAGTCACCCTAATTATCATCATAACAAGAAGAGCTGCACTCGCACAAAGATTTTGGATAAAATAATACAGTCTGTTCCTGGGATCGACGGCTGCATACTAATGCGGCCTTCGACATGGAGCTGAGAGTATCAATGTTTCATCTCCATGAGACAATTGAGGACACAGAGAAAATTAGGGATTTGAATTGCTCGAGTCTGTGATCACTGTGACCGGGGTTCAGTCGGTGGAATATACATGCGCTCTGTTAAGAACTCAGATGCATATCTTGGACCTGCAGAGGATCAGGTGACTTTGGAGCTGCAAACTTATCGGCCAAGGGAAGCAGGCATACCTAAGTGGAATGAAGATGTGTTTCAAGAAAGCGAGGAAATGGTGATAGAGAAGCACAGAGGGGTACTACATTGGGGGAATTCTGGAGGTCACTTATTGGAGGTCTCGCCAAGTGGGCTGTAAACCTGGAGAAGTTTCTCAATTTGAAGGATAGGTTCAATCCCAATGGAATTTTCTAAAGATTGGACAGATGGCTTATTTGGGATCGGATGGAGAAGAGTGGAGGAGTTTAAGGATGGATGCGCTCAGAATAAGATGTGCAAGTGTAGAGAGGATAAACATTGTGCTTCAGACAAAGGATATTCTGCCGGGAGGGAGGAATTTGGAACAAGGCTCGTGTTTGCATGAAATCATCTTGATAGTGGTAGTGGGTCTTTCCCGGGGCTGAATCGATTGCAAGCGCTCTAAAACTATATACAGATTATATAGATTGAGGAATAATAATTCGAGGATGAATGATAATTGCTTAAGTATAACTCTAAGTTCTCTCAGTTCTTTGCATGTGTTTTGTTTGGTCACATGCGCAGTTTGACACCTGCTCTGTAACTTCGGGGCCTATGCTCTGTTATGGCTGCTTTATTTCATCCTGGGTTTTGAGCTTACATTTGTTTTAGTCTGATGGAAACTAACCTATCTTGTCAGAAAACACTTTATTCCATGCATATTCTTCTAAAATATTAATTTTATTGTCTTGTAGGACGTCGTTTGAAGATGTTTTATAGACCAATTTTTCAAGTTAAGGGGTGCATAGGTGCTCCATGACTTCGCATTCCTTAGCTATACAATGTTTGGTAGATAGTAGGTTTGTGATCCCATGGGAATTGGTACTCTTTTTTTTTAATAATTTAAGTTAGTTCATGTGTTTTCTTTGTTTATGTAGAAGAGGGGATCTGTCACGCTCGGGACTCAGATCACGGAAGAGTTCTAAGGAACGGATTGTCCTAAACTACCTTGAGTCAATTAGATAGGTTTAAAAAGACAAAAGGATGAGGTTGAAAAGGAAGGGCAAGCAACACACCACTTTCCTTCTGCTGAAACCAAATGTTTACAAAATCAGAAGAGTCGGCTACAGAAGTTTCGGTCTACTACCTAAACAACTCACTATTTGAGGATGGCAGTGTAGATCTCAAACTCTAGTGCAACACAGTGGTGTCCTATATGGACAAAGGTCTAGAAAGCAAATAGAAAACAATGCGAGCCTACTAACTATCTAATTGGTTATGTTTTGCTATTTGATAGAAAGTACTGAAAATGCAAAAAAAACAAAGTACTTGAAAGGAAACTATTCAAAATGAACTATTCTAGAAATGATAAGGAGAGGATAGAAAAGAGGTATCGTGCTTCCCACGACTTGATTCTTCAATTAGCTCCACATGAACGTGCCTACACACACAGAAATGAGAAAAATATTGGGTTGTGTTTGAGATCAGCCTTAGTCAGACCCCCGTTCTAGTATTCCCACCTTCACGGACAACCAAGATGCCACAAGATATGGAAATCAATAAAGAAAGTAGTACAACTAGAGAGAAAGCAAAGACAACTGAAATGCTATCCAATAAGTACGATGATGCAACCAAATAGAAAGACACAAAGATGCCTTCCCAACTACAAGCTCTCAAGGCCAATAGCGAAAGGAATAGAGTGACACCACCATGTAGAGAAGTTGAAGGTTGATGATCCTACAATGAGAGTGATGTTGTAACGAGAGTACGCTATTGGAGCCAGATGAGGAGCTTGAAACAAGAACAATGGTGTAGAGTGAAGCAAGAGTGTGAGAATGAGAGAACAAAGTGAGTGTGAGAGAATAAAGCAAGAATGAAGCTTGAGTGAAGAAGTTGGAATGGGAGTTTGAATGAACAAAATGGAGGCAAGAGGTTGAATTTTTGTTGGTCAAGGAGGAAAGGAATGTTACTTTTTGCAACCAATGGAAAACACAATGGTCTGTATCCTGGGGGAATCTCTCAGGATGGTTGTTAACATGCAGATCTCCATGTGCACACGTGCGTCCTTGACAAAAATTCCTCCATCAACACAAAAAGATGTGGCTAGGTGGAAGGGACAAGGTGCTGCGGCTAATTTGGCATCATCAAGGCTTATATTTTCTAAGGTAGGGGGGAAATTAAATGGGAAATTTTCCTAGGGTGCAAATTCATGCCATTAAATTTTTCCCCCACTCCTTTAGCAAGCAAACACATGCCAAGTAAATGTGAGGTAAAAGTAGAAAGAGATTGAAGAGAATATCCCTAACCGTCAAGGAAGTGGATCTTTGATATGGCACACTTGGATCAGATGAGGAGGTAGCTCCACCGCCGATCCCCGTGAGGGAAACCTTGATGTGAAAGACAGAGAGATGGCTCCACAAGTACTCAATCCTGCAGAGTTTGACATTAGCTTTATAGGTTCTCAGTCCTACAAAGGAAGCACTACAGGTTCTTGGTCCTACAAGGCTTGACATGAAAGGCTTCTATAGGTTCTCAATCCTATAAAATTTGATATGAAAGATCCTTATAGGTTCTTAGTCCTGTAAGGCAAGCTTGAAGAGGTTCGTCTTGCCAGCAAGCTTCTTATCAGAGGAGCTTATAGGTTCTTGATCCCAGCAACATGTTGGTGCCAGGTGACAAAAGATGTTATGCCAAAATCCAAAAAATAGAAAGACACATCACAAAGTAGACAATTGAAGAAAGCTTTTCAAAGGGGTCCCTTGGGAACCCTTAAGACGTTAGGCCCACATGGAAGAAGGCCCTCTAATTCTAATGCTTTGCATCGCTAAGTTTCCATCGTCAAAAGATAAATTTACAACATATAGCGTGAATGATGATACACATAGAAGAAGCATAATAAATTTTTTCAGGTTTGTATCCAAGCACCTACAAGGGTAGCAAGGGTCTTTTAGGATACCAAACACTACAAAAAATAAAGCACAAGGGAACAAAAACACACACAAATCTAATCTATAGATATATAGAAGAGGTACCCCTAATCCTCATCGACTCAGCAGCAAGGCCCCATCCCCAATATAGATCATTATATGGGGAGGGAGGATGGGCCTACAAGGGCAAGATAGCGAGGGGAGTACCCTCTAACTCTCCTACAACAAGGGACAAGGAAGAAGGCCCCTCGAGGTCCTCTTCACTAAGCTCTTGTGAGGTGAAGGTCTTCGATCTCACAAAGATTGTGGGAAAAGTTGATATCATCCACTGAGTTAAACATACACTTCACCAGAGTGCCATGTGTTAACCAGGTGGGGGAAGAAGGAGATGCCCAAGATCCACTACCAACCTCATTAAGAGGGGAAGTGAAAAACTTAGGGGACATGGGGGCCACCTTCGTCACAACGACGACACAAGCCAAAGTAGAGCTAGCTCCTAAAGAATGCAAATCCTTCTTTCAACCACCACTTGAAGTGAGGTCATCCTATAGCTTATGCTTTAACAGAGGATATTGAATCCCCATGGAAGAAGTGAAAGTGGAGGAGGGAGAAGGTAGAACCACGACAACAAACACCACCGTTGTGTTCGACATGTCTATGGGTTGCGAAAAGGGGGGATGTCTAAGTGGGACATCAAAAGAGGAGGCTCCACATAAGGAGCGATGAAGACCTGAACCCTTTTGGGGTGAGGGTCATCAACACCCATTGGGGGAGCTGAAAACAAAATAGAGGTGATTGGAACTTAGGCAGAAGAAGCAAAAGGTAGAGAGACAATAGAAGAAGATGCAAAAATAGGAGTTACTGGCTCCCCCTTTGTCCTCTACAAGGCAGCTTGTTCTATGGCCAAAGATTTTCTTTGATGCTTATGCTCACACACAAGCCAGTTACATCAGCTTTGTGCACTAGAAGTTACAACCTAAGAAGAGACAAGAGGTTCTTGTTCTACCATAGGAGTGTCCTCTACAACCATGGACGATAAAAGGACAGTCTCCTGGACAAGAGAAGAAGCAAGGAGCATAGGAACAAAGATAATAGTAGGTGAAGAAGCAAACACAAGTGCCTCGGTAGCAGGCCTCTTCCCACTCACTGTTGCAGGGGCAAGAGCAAGAGTGTTAGGAGGTTGTAGAGGCTAAAACACAAGTGTATCCCCACAAATACCTTTTCCCTCGTTGTAGACAATGGGCCTAAGAATCATGGGTAAGACATGAGGTTTGAAAACCTGAAACTTAGCTTTTCACCAAGCAGGCACCATCAAGCTTCCCACGAGAGGTATGGAAGAAAGAGTCAAAGATGCCACAACAAGGTAGGAAGTAGAAGTGGATGGAGTAGAGGACACTGAAGAGGAAGACCCTTGGGAACAAGAAAGTTTCCCCTTCCCCTTTTGTTGGGAGGAGGAGGCAACTTATTGTTGTGCAATCATGGAACCTTTCATGAAGATAGCATAGGGTGACATTGGATATCTCATTTTCGGTGCCTTTCTCCAAGTCTTATACTTGACATAAGAATGATACAATAAGTCTCCCCTAGGAGGGAGAGGTCCGACTAGAGCAAGCCAAAAATGATTTAATGAAAAGCCCCCATGCGACATTAGTGGTTTATAATCGGTGTCATGCACTATGTTCATAGAGCCCTCATGCAAGAATTTGAGACACTTATGAACTACCAAACCAATGTCATTCATGGAGACCAACCAAGGGATGCCCAACCTCATTCGAAATAGGTCTAACTTTGGGATTATGACAAAGGAAGTATCAATAACCCTGGGTCTTACCAAGGCCGAAAGAGAAATAGAGAAAAGAGAAAGGAATGAGATTCTATCATGTGTACGGATAGTAGCCTTCGATTCTTCATATTCCTACCTATGCAAAGTGTTTATAAATAGGGCTTCTTCAGTTATAACATTCACTCAGCTCGTAGGGTCAACTAGGATGTAATCACAATGTTTCCATTGATATGAATTGGAATGTACAAAGGAGAAGGCTCATTATTGTAAGGCAAGTCCTATCAAGTAAATGTTATGTCAGGTGATGCACTTGTAGACTAGGTGGGAGGAATACACGAGAATGAGACCATATTCATGTATCTTGATGGGACGAACTCAAAGGATTGATAAATTAGATAGTGACCTGTCTAAATTCTACTTCCAAATATCCAAGAGCCCTTCTAACTACATAACTAGGTCTCGTAGATTGGGTTGCAAGGCTGCATAATTTGCAACATACAAATCTACAACACACCTAGAACACGAGAGAAGGTTCCTCGATACTAAGAAATGAAAAAAAGATATTCATGTCATGTTCACAAAAAAATGTAGAAAGGGGGGATCTATCACCCTCAAGACTCCAGGTCATGGAAGAGTCCTAAGGAACAGACTGCACTAAACTACCTTTGGTCGACTAGACATGTTTGAAAATATGAAATACTGAGGCTAGAAAGGAAAGGCAAGAAACACACCACTTTCCTTCTGTTGAAACCAAGTGTTTAAAAAATCAAAGGAGCCAACTAAAAAAGTTTTAGTTTATTTCCCAAAAAACTCACTGTTTGAGGATGACAACACAAATATCAGACTCTAGCATGACACATTGGTTTCTTAGGGATGTGTTGGCATCCTATATAGACAGAGGTCCAAAAATCAAACATAAAACAATGCAAGCCTACTAACTATCTAATTGGTTATGTTTTGCTATTTGATGGAAAGTACTAAAAATGCAAAAAATAAAAGTACTTGAAAGGAAACTATTTGAAATGAACTATTCTAGAAATGAAAAGGAGAGGATAGAAAGGAGGTAATGTGCTTCTGATGACTTGATTCTTCAATTAGCTCCACATGAATGTGCCTACACACACAAAAAAGAAAAGAAAAATGTTGGGTTATGTTTGAGGTTTGCCTCAGTTAGACCCTCGTTTTGGTCTTCCCACCTCCATAGACAACCAAGATGCCACAAGATATGGAAATCGATAAAGAAAGTAGAAATGAAGTAGTAGGACTAGAGAGGAAGCAAAGAAAACTAAAATTCTATCTAATAAGCACTCTGATGCAACCAAATAGAAAGGCACAAAGATACCTTCCCAACTACAATCTTTCAAGGTCAATAGCGGAAGGAATAGAGTGACACCACCATGTAGAGAAGTTGAAGCTTGATTATCCTAGAATGAGAGTGATGTTGCAATGAGAGTACACTATTGGAGCTAGATGAGGAGCTTGCAGTAAGAAGAAAAATGGTGTAGAGTGAAGCAAGAGTGTGAGAATGAAGTGTTAGAGTGTGAAAGAATGATTCAAGAATGAATCTAGATTTAAGAAGTTGGAATGGAATGAGTTTGAATGAACAAAATGGAGGCAAGAGTTCAAATTTCATTAGTCAAGGGAGGTAGGGAATGTTACTCTTTGTAGCCAATGGAAAGCATAACGTCTCTATAGATCCTAAGGGAAAGAATCTTGTCAGGATGGTAATGAGATATGTAGACGTCTGCATGATGCATATGCATCCCTAACAAAAATTCCTCCACCAACACAAAATGACATGGCCAGGTGGAAGGGACAAGGTGGCGGTAGTGAATTTTACATCATCGAGTTTATATTTTCTAAGGTAGGGGAAATTAAATGGGGAATTTTCCTAGCGTGCAAATTCATGCCATTACAGCTTCGTGCTGTGAATATCTCGTGCTTGTTTGTAAACTTTCAAACCAAGTAAAGTTTTTGAAAACCAGTTGATTTCTTTAAAATACACATCTAAGTTGGTATCCTTAAGCAAAAATTAAATCCAAGGTTAGTATTCCTTCCTAGAAATCATAGCCCAACATTAGTCCCAAACTACTTTACCTTTCCATCCTATTCCTATAGACATAATCCATCATCCAATAATTCACTTTTCTAAAAATCCATAACCCCTATCACTTATCCATTATCATTTTTTACCTTGATCTTTAACCACCATTACCATATTAATCCAAACCTTAGATTTTTTTTCGTAATCACCACAACTATTTTAAACATTATTTGATCCCTTACTACCCAATTCAAACCTAAAGTCACACAAACTTCAACCCATCCCCTAAACCATGTCAAAACCATTTATTCCAAACCTTAATGCATAGCCATCATCCCAAATTAGCATAACTTTAGTCTCTCCTTTTGTTCATCCCTCATCCAAGTCAAATCTTAGTACATACAAACCATTACTCCTAACCCCATCCTTGGAGCCCTTAA